>JBBPBX010013062.1:4137-19105 GCA_038048925.1 Garcialebias charrua
TATATATATATATATATATATATACACGTACATGTATAGGTAAATATAAAACTAGATATAAAAAAACATGTTAGATGTAGTGCATGTGTGGCTTGTAATTCACGGCAGACTGAAACGGCCTTTTCATGTCCACTTCAACAGCGTATCTTTTAGCATTGTCTGAGGGTTTGAGCAGCTTAAACGTGTGTCTGCTGTGGTTACTGAAAAGCAGGTGACGTAAACACTAAAGACAGGCACTGTAGACAACAGAGGACTCAACTACAAGACCTACAAAATGACTTGACGCACTCCTCCTACACATGATCTTTAAAATAGCCTATAAAAACTGATAAATGCATCAGAAAACATTTTTCCATCATGTACAAACAAAAAAACACAAGCTGTTACTTTTTTAACAACCACACAAATGTTATTTGCATGAAAATATATTTATTTTTTTGTACAAAACCGGATGTGTATAAATAAACTTAGTGCTATAATTTTGCACAAGAGATCAAAATGGTCTCCTTGATAGTATGATAAGCACTTGACCTCACTCAGCAACAAAGCAAACAGAAATATACTGAAATAACTTGTGCTGCTTCATCTTGGAACCCATATACTGTACAGTACCTGTATACAGATCTGTATGTGCTAATTGAATACATGAAATTACAAACCGGATTCCAAAAAAGTTGGGACTAAACAAATTTTGAATAAAAACTGAATGCAATGATGTGGGGATGGCAAATGTCAATATTTTATTTGTAATAGAACATAGATGACAGATCAAAAGTTTAATCTGAGTAAATGTAAAATGTTAAAGGAAATATATGTTGATTAAAAATTTAAGTGTCAACAAATCCCAAAAATTTGGGACAAGTAGCAATAAGTGGCTGGAAAAAGGAAATTGAGTATAACGAACAGCTGGAAGACCAATTAACATTAATTAGGTCAATTGACAACATGATTGGGTATAAAAAGAGCTTCTCAGAGTGTCAGTGTCTCTCAGAAGCCAAGATGGTAAGAGGATCACCAATTCCACCATTGTTGCACAGAAAGATAGTGCAGCAATACCAGAATGGTGTTACCCAGCGTAAAATAGCAAAGACTTTTAAGTTATCATCATCAACCGTGCATAACATCATCAAAAGATTCAGAGAATCTGGAACAATCGCTGTGCGTAAGGGTCAAGGCCGTAAAACTCTACTGGATGCTCGTGATCTCCGGGCCCTTAAACGTCACTGCACCTCAAACAGGAATGCCACTGTCAAGGAAATAACAGAATGGGCTCAGGAATACTTCCAGAAAGCATTGTCAGTGAACACAATCCACCGTGCCATCCGCCGTTGCCAGCTGAAACTCTACAGTGCAAAGAGGAAGCCATTTCTAAGCAAGCTCCACAAGCTCAGACGTTTGCACTGGGCCAGGGGTCATTTAAAATGGAGTGTGGCAAAATGGAAGACTGTTCTGTGGTCAGATGAGTCACGATTTGAAGTTCTTTATGGAACACTGGGACACCATGTCATCCGGACCAGAGAGGACAAGGATAGCCCAAGTTGTTATCAACGCTCCGTTCAGAAGCCTGCATCACTGATGGTATGGGGTTGCATGAGCGCTTGTGGCATGGGCAGCTTGCATGTCTGGAAAGGCACCATTAATGCAGAGAACTATGTTCAGGTTCTAGAACAACATATGCTCCATCTAGACGTCATCTCTTTCAGGGAAGACCCTGCATTTTTCAACAAGATAATGCCAGACCACATTCTGCAGCAATCACAACATCATGGCTACGTAGGAGAAGGATCCGGTACTGAAATGTCCAGCCTGCAGTCCAGATCTTTCACCTATAGAGAACATTTGGTGCATCATAAAGAGGAAGGTGCGACAAAGAAGGCCCAAGACGATTGAACAGTTAGAGGCCTGTATTAGACATGAATGGGAGAGCATTCCTATTTCTAAACTTGAGAAACTGGTCTCCTCTGTCCCCAGACGTCTGTTGAGTGTTGTAAGAAGAAGGGGGGATGCCACACAGTGGTAAAAATGGACTTGTCCCAACTTTTTTGGGATTTGTTGACGCCATGAAATTTGGAAACAGATTTTTCCCTTACAATGATACATTCTCTCAGTTTAAACTTTTGATCTGTGATTTGTGTTCTATTCTGAATAAAATATTGGATGTTGGCGCCTCCACATCATTGCATTCAGTTTTTATTCACAATTTGTTTAGTGTCCCAACTTTTTTGGAATCCGGTTTGTATATTTTTTATACTGTAGTTTGTTGATAGAAACAAGTGCACTGTTGATTTCCACCTTCTGTTTTTGCACTCACTCAGCATACCGTACATGAGTAAATTACTGTATGTGTGTGTAGTGGACATGACATACATTACATATCACCACCTAGTCACAGATTTATTGAATATTGAACTGAAAAAGAGAGAACTCATTTAATTGATGATAAGTTTGTGTCAGATAAAATCATCTCAATCTTTCATCTGGAATATTGTACAGTCAGCAAAACTGACTAGTGCATATATATCCCTACATGTGTGTGTAATGGCTGCCACCAGTGTAGTAATACCATCCATGAATCTTCTTTACCCGCTTTTTCCTTTTTGGGTTGCAGTGGTTACCAGTGCCCATCACCAGTCATGGTGCGAGAGGCCGTACACTTTGGACAGGTCACAAGTCCATACTGGGACACAAGAGACAAATAAGACCAACAACCATTCATACACTCACATGTGGGGATAATTTTAGAGTTACCAGTTAACGTGCATGTTGGTCTGCGTCAGAAAACCCGCATGTGCGTGGGGTGAACATGCAAACTTCACACCAACAGTCCTCAGGCCACGAGGCAATCCAGCAACATCATTGCGAGGCAATAAAATCTATGTTAAACTAACATTACAGGGCGTTTAAAAAATAAATACATGTGGAAATGTCTTTACTCAGTCGGGCTGACACATTCTTGAGTAAGGAAGGAACCAGGGACTAATCCGGAATCGCCGTTTCTGTTCACCATCCACCAGCCGTCCTCTCCTTTATCCAACACCGTCACAACATCACCAACACACAGCGACAGTTCATCGTTTCCCTAAACGAACAAGAGATTGTCAGATTATTCACGGATATGTTCACAATAAAAGATCTTCACATGTGTGTTGCGAACCAGACCTGTGCATTGTAGTCATACACAGCCTTGTACTCGTCGCTGCTCGACTGTGGCGTCTGAGGTGCAGGAATGAAAGCATAGACGCCGTCAGATGTTCCTTCTGAGAGGGAACGAGCAGTTAGTGTAGGCAGTGGATCGTGATGTGTAACTCAATATCACATCAGAGTATTCTATTATATGTAATGTTTATGTATAGAGCCATGCAGCTCTTATCTCTTCAGCAGCTTTATACATGATCATTTTGAGAGCATAAATTGAACATCACTTTGGTTGACCTTGTTCCTGTTTTAAGTGCTCTATAAATAAAATGGTACGGCATATCTGATGATGTTCATTTAAATTTTTACGTCTTGGTTGCTAACAAGCTTTTTAAAGCACACTTAGATGTTGACAGTTTGTTTGATAAATGCACAGGAACAGTATTGTGTAAAGTTTTAAAACAATCCTGTTTTTTTTTTTGCTTCTAATAGGCAAGGCATCTTTATTCTTTAAAAGTGGTCTTGATCAACAGTTATTTAGGCTTTCTGAAAGTCTTTTGCAGTTTTATCTTTGGACTTACTCAGTCCTTGTACCTGACCATGACGGCATATTGTCAAGGTTTCCCGTCATTCGCATCACATTTGGTGGGACAAAATAGTGTACACAGTACATATTGAGGCGTGTGTGGATTAAAAGACGAGGAAAGTTGACAAAAGAAGGGTGAGGCTTAAAAATAAGTACATACAGCAAATGAGCAGTATTTGAAAGTTATGTCTTTGCTGCCTTTAGTTTTAAAGACTTAAAAACAACCTGAAGTTTATCGTCCTTCCGCTAATCATCTGTTTATGTTTTAAGCTTATGGCTTGTTGGAATAATAATTAAAAAACCACTAGTTTATGTATGCAAATTGTTGGTATTTTACGTAGATTCGACAAACAGATCCAACTTAACATTAATTCTGTAAGTTTTCCAGCCTTGTTTATTTGTCACCACAACATCTTTAAGTTAAGGGAGACATTTCTGCCTAAAATATACGTCAGATTGAAGTGGCCTAACAAACAAACAAAAACTCATTCGTCTAAAGGTGGTTGGGCACAGGCTGAAAAAAGTCTGGCGTCTTTAAAGGTGCTATATGTAACTTTCTGTAGCATGCAGCACTTAGAAATATTTTCAACAGGGAAAAGCATTCTGATCCCTCCCCCTTAGAGCCATATATGGCTCTGCCCCCCGTAGTCTGCTGAAATTCAAATTCAAGCTCTGTTTTTATTGGCTGGTTACAAACTCTGTTTTTATTGGCTGGTTAACGGCGGGTCACTTTTGCTTTTTAGAAATGCTTATTTACCACCTGGAGAAGCAAGGGGACAATATTTTTTTTAAAGTTTTTTTTCAGAGATTACCTGTCTAACATCAGTCTGTCAGGAGATAGTGACAGAGTGAAGAAATATGTTAAAAATATATTTTTAGAAAAGTTACGTATAGCACTTTTAAAGTCAAATATAAAGAAATGAGGAATGCCTTTTACAAATTATAGTCTTTGTAAATATTAACTTACTCATGGTTTCTAAAGGCTTTTGATTTAGAATTTGCAAACTTAACAAAAAGACGCAGGTGTTTTTACACTGACTCTAAAACGTTCTTTTCCTTCACATTTGCATTATATGTTTCCAACGAACCTCAGTCTAATTTGACTATCTGGTGTAAATAATTACTACAGTCAGCAACCTGTAGTCGCTGCAAAACTTGTTTTTTATCAGGAAGTAGCTTTTATATTTGCAGTCAAATGTGACATAATTAAAATAAATATTACAAAGTGAATAACTTTGGTACTGTACCGGCACGTTGTGAAATTGGCTCATTGATGTTCACTCTGGAGCCAAAGGTTCCTGTCAGAAGATTTGAAAACCTAAAGGATGGGAAAAGTTCTCAGTAAACAATACAGACCAAAAAAAACAACCATATACAGGTAGTCCCCGAATTACGAGCGCTCTGATCTACGAGGTTCCAGACTTACGAGCTGGCGAATTTTTGGAAAAAACGCAAAAAATACTGAGTTTTCATGTGTTTTTTCACCACAGTTAGTTAGCTAAGCATATGGACACACGTTTCCGATCATTTTTATGCACTCATAAGCAGTTTTTGGATGAAAATAGAGTGTTTGTAGTCGCGCTAGCGAAACCGTTCCAATTTACGAGCGAAATTCCGGATTTACGAGAGACATGGCGGCCGTTCCAAATTACGAGATTTCCGGTTTACGAGCGCCTCGTTGTAACGGATCTCGCTCGTAAATCGGGGACTACCTGTATATATATATATATATATATATATATATATATATATATATATATATATATATATATATATTTTTTTTATGTCTTTAACCTTTTTTTGACTCCTTCAACAAATCCAGCACTGCCATTTCTTTCTGCCGAAGCGTTATTTTCATAGTAATCCTCGTAAATAATTGGAGCTGTGAAAAAAATAAACCCCAGCTGCTGTTAAAGTAAAGCTGCAATGATAACATGAAAATAATGTCTCATCAAAGAACATATTCAAATCACAGGCAGGCGATGCCTACCTGGGGGGGTTGAGTTGGTCCTTTTCGTGTCCACAAAGTGGTTGTTGTCTGCTGTGATGTCACAGTCCTCCAGCATTTTTCGTATGTTTTCATAACACTGAAAGAGCGGTTTGTTCAGAAGGGATACTAAATACAAACACTGTGATGCTGTGACAGTCATTTCAATACGTTTGCTTACAACCAGCTACGCCCACCTCATCATCTTTTACACACTGCATGGAAACATGGTTAGAGTGCACCCACAAAGCATTCCTTAAAACGCTGATTCTGTCCTCTTCTTGCTGCTGAAACATCTGCAAAACCACAGTTTTAGAGATTGTGAGAAGAAGAAGAAGAAAAAAGCCCAGCATTCCTTGCTACTTTTCATTCCAGTTGTAGACAAATATCAGTTTTTGCTGAAGAAAAAAAAAAAAGATGGACATAAAAATGGTAGCAAAGCAGCCCCAGACCATCACACTACCTCCACCCTGTTTTACTGTCAGTTCTGAAAAGCAGTATTACTGTAGTTTTAAGCCAGATGTGAAGAGAGAAGCTGTCTAACTGTCCACTTTTGTCTTTTCAGTCCACAAAATAAATCCCCCAAACTCAAAGCCATTTTGTGTTGTTTTTGCACAGCAGGGGTTTCTTCCTTTTTATCTCTTATTGTTGAATCGTAAACTCTAACCTCAGCTGATGGAAGTGAGGCCAGCGGGGCTTTACTTGTTTTTGGTTACTTTGGGACCTCCTGGATGAGTCGTCGATGCACTCGGACTAATTTTGGTTGGCAGGCCACTCTTCACACTCTTCCATGTTTATAGCAACTTACAAAAAATGCTTTAGTTAAGTGATTTCTTGATTCTACAGATCGGGCAGTGGCAATGAAAAAGAGCTTAACTTTCCAGAAACAAACAAACAAACAAACAAACAAACAAACAAACAGTTTAATCATGATTTAACAAGAGGGGGAAATTACTTCTCTTATTTATTAATCAAGGGCCAATTCACCAAATGCATTCTGTGTTTCCGCAGGTTGCCTTCATCTGATATTCAAAACAGTTTACTGATATTGATGATGAAATTTGATTATTTAATATTTAAGTGTGATGAAAAGGCCCAAACAGAATAAATCAGTAGGGGGCAAATTTATCCCCACAACAAGACGACAGTTTGTTCACGGTGATGCTTTTTCCTCTTTTGGGCTTGAATGTGTCCTGTTCTGTTAGGTATCACTGACAGCTGCCCTGATGTAGCTAAATGTCTGCTTCTGCTCTGATGACTGATCACACTGAGGAAGAATCTGCTGCACGGAAACTTTTTTTTGCGTGTAGTCGGCTTAGAGGAAGTATCATATATCCTTATTAGACCCACGTCTAACCGTGCTCAAAATTGAGAAAGAACTAAATCTCGAGCATGCACTTGGAGGAAAACTACAGCTTCATGCGTCGTACCTCGCATGTTTCCACATGTGTTATTTCCCATTCCAGACGAATCGTGTCCAGCTGTTCAATGTTGGACCTGTACTGCTTCTCTAAACACAAACACACAAATTACACAAATTTTACATATGGTATGAATTCTGAAGAACGCCTGGAAAAAAAGAAAGAAAAACTCAACCCATGGCTTTAAATTATTTGAATTAAACTATTTTTAACCTTCCTAGCGGGTCGAGATCCCGCACGCACTTATGATGTTAACGGGTCAGTTGTGACCCGTCTTAAATCAGCCAAAAAATGCCCTCAAAACAGTTTTTTTGAACAGAAAGCCCTAACATATGTATGACAAAGTTAGTGAGGTCACAGTGTGTTTATGATTTCAGTTTTGACACTGATTTCAGTTTTGACACTGATTATTGGTTGATAGTCTTATACCATAACTGGGACACAAATGACCCCAGCAAAATAAAAAATAAATTTAAAAAAAAATTTTTTTTATTTTATTTATTTAAATAAAGGTTCCAGACAAAGTCAAAAAGCCTTGATGCAAAAAAAAATATTTAAAAGACAGTACCATGATTTAAAATTTAAAACGGGTCACTACAGACCCTAACACAGTAACTAACCAGAAAAGAGAAGTTAATATGACCACTATTCTAGAAACCAAATGTTCCTGCTGGTAAACCGCAGCAGCTTCTGTGACGAAACACTTTTACTGCCAGCATACAGAACCTGTTCTTTAGTGTGTCCATCCTTCTTACCAGCTTCGACTGCAGCTTCCCTGCACTGTTTAGATTTGCTGTTCATCTAGAAAAAGGAAGACAAAATCTACTTCAGAGCACAGTTTCAGAAACCTGCACTGACTTACTGCATTTTGTATTTTCTCGAATTTACAGTTTTGATAATGTGGAAGTGAAAACCTCAGTTGATATTTTTTCAAAAAGCAGCAATTCATATAGGCCTACTGTATTTTAAAATGGGGTTCTGTAGAAAGGTTATTAACAAATATCTCACCAGTTTCAGATAACTCTTCGAACAGCTTTAGCTCGGATAAAAATTTCTTATTTCTGACTCTGTTGTCAAGCTAACAGCTAGTCACAGTAAGGGTGGATTACTGCCATCTTGAAACAATTATAATAGTAAAAACATTATTGCAGTTCACTTTTTGCTTGAAGACTATCTACAACAGGTAAGACATTATTTGTTCATAACCTTTCCACAGAACCCAACTACTATAGGTGTGACCTATGCTTGAAATAAGTTAATTTCATCTGCAGAGCAGAGTGTTGTGTTTGGCCTTGCGATGAATGGATCAAATATGATGTTCAACGTTTTAGGTCGAAGTTGAAAAAATAAGCCAGAGTTTGATCGTCATGTATTGTTTTTGTGTTTTCTATCAATAAAATATTTATTTTCAGTTCACACTGCTAAAGCTCATGCCACGAATGACATGTTCATTACACAGTCAAATTTTAGTCAGATGAAAGATTATTCTCCTATACCAAAAACAAGTTTTGAGTATTTCCTGAATCTAAACCCACTTGGGTAACACTTTATAATAACTACACATTATTTAGCCTTATTTAAGCATTAATAAACATTTAATTAACATTGAAAACATCATTAATTAAGGATGATTCACACTTAATACACTATTAATTAACACACTTATTAACGCTTTATACATAAAGAATAATGAGTTCCAAAACCTACGTACTCAATGTTTATTCATGCTTAATAACTCATGAATTAACTATGCTATCTATATTTGTGAATGCTCAAATTAATGTGCTTTCACCACATGTATTAAATGCGTACTAATTGTTAAATAATGTTTGAATTCACTATCTATTAATCCTGCAATGCATCATTAATTAAGGCAGTTGCTAGTAGTTACTTAAGTGTATTTGTGAACCCTTCTAAAGTGAAGACTATTCATGCTTTATTAAGGTTTTGTTAATGTTTAATAAATCCTAAATAGCCACAAGTGTATGAATGTCTGAATGAATGGGTGGATGGTTGGTATTGTAAAGCGCTTTGGGGCTCCTCACAGGGAGCTGGAAAGCGCTATATAAATAAGCTCCATTTACCATTTACAAGTTATTTTTCACTTGTGGAAATCTAAAATGTTTACCCAACCTGGGTCATGAAACACTCAACCTGTAGCAGGTCACTAAAGTGGCAAAAATTGTGTCAAAGAAAAGTAGTGCAAAACATTTTGGTCACAAATCAAATGATAGGATTTTACAACGTTTCACTGACGTTTTTCTTTTTCTGTTCGTGTTGAAACGGCTGCTTCAACAACCCGCCCGGACAGAAAAAGCTGTGACACAAAACGTGCGTGGTGACGTCGTTGTTACGCAGCGCTCACTCCAACAGCAGGCGTTAGCGATAGCAGGCTAAAAGCTAAGCTAGTCTCCAAAGCGCGTTGTTTTCGCTTCAAAACGAGTCAAACGAGTGCTCATGACCGTCAGAATGTGACTGAACAAAGTTTCACAAGCGAAGAGAAAGCTAGACGATATCTTCTTGGTCTGCTGCCCTCATACATCTCCTCCTACATGTCTTTGCGTGAGTGCAGCTACAGTGTGCGCTCTCAGGACATGATTACCTGCAGTGTTCCGTCAGTGAGGACTGAACTTGGAAAAAGGGCCTTCTCCTACTCCGCTCCTGCTTCATGGAATATCTTACAAAAAGATCTGAAGCTCTCGACCTTGACTTCTCTAAATGGTTTTCAGAATCTGTTGGAATCCTGGCAAAAACCAATGCAGATTTGTTCCTGTCTTTGATTTTATACGTCTACCTTATAATGTTTTGCTAGTTTTTTGATACTTTGTTAAAAAAAAAAAAAAAAAACTTTCTTTTGTTTTTTTCTCTCTTTTGTTTTCTATTGTTTATTGTTTGTTTGTTTATTGTTTAAGGAAATTCTACCACTGCTGTTCATTGTTCTTTAGTTTTAGCAGGTCGCTTTCGTAAATGAGCCCATGAGGTTCAAAAGATTTACCTGACTAAATAAAGGTTGAATGAATGAATGAATANATCACTTCTTGGTCTGCTGCCCTCATACATCTCCTCCTACATGTCTTTGCGTGAGTGCAGCTACAGTGTGCGCTCTCAGGACATGATTACCTGCAGTGTTCCGTCAGTGAGGACTGAACTTGGAAAAAGGGCCTTCTCCTACTCCGCTCCTGCTTCATGGAATATCTTACAAAAAGATCTGAAGCTCTCGACCTTGACTTCTCTAAATGGTTTTCAGAATCTGTTGGAATCCTGGCAAAAACCAATGCAGATTTGTTCCTGTCTTTGATTTTATACGTCTACCTTATAATGTTTTGCTAGTTTTTTGATACTTTGTTAAAAAAAAAAAAAAAACTTCTTTTGTTTTTTTCTCTCTTTTGTTTTCTATTGTTTATTGTTTGTTTGTTTATTGTTTAAGGAAATTCTACCACTGCTGTTCATTGTTCTTTAGTTTTAGCAGGTCGCTTTCGTAAATGAGCCCATGAGGTTCAAAAGATTTACCTGACTAAATAAAGGTTGAATGAATGAATGAATATCACTGATGAGAGGAAAGACTAATTCGTCGGTGTGGACGTAGTTCGGTTTTGTTAAACTGCAGGCTTCTTCTGCAGCGAGTCCTACTCGGTTTTTTATTTTGCAAAACGTGACGGAGTCGTTCTAACTAGCGGTGGGAACATCTAACTGACAGATGTTTGTTTTATTGACTTTTAGAAAATGTCAATACAAACCTGTTTTTGGTATTCAACGTCTCCTGCTTTGATTTTTGTCTGATTTCCACAAGTGAAAAATAACTTGTGGCTATTTAGGATTTATTCAACATGAACAAAACCTTAATAAAGAATGAATAGTCTTCACTTTAGAAGGGTTCACAAATACACTTAAGTAACTAGCAACTGCCTTAATTAAAGCTGGGGTATGTAACATTGTAATGTAGTCTAACTTTTCAAACAATATATTTTTAACATATTTCTTCACTCAGTCACTATCTACTGACAAACTGATGTTAGACAAAGTAATCTCTGAAAAAATCTATAGTCCCCTTGCTTCTCTATCAGCATTTATAAAAACACTGAAAACACAAGAGTGACCAGGACACTGACAGCCAATAAAAACAGAGTTGTTTGTCACGCCCCAACCCACGCCCCCACCTGTCCCAGCCGCAGCTCGTTCTCATTCAAAGGATTGCAAAGCGATGCAGGACTGTTTTTTATGTGACACAAAATGTATTAAATATCCCTTCTTTATCCCAGAGCTGGACTTTTATTTAGTTTTTTTGCCAAAAGCCAAGTGATCGCTTCATCCTGCACTGACAGGAATGAGGAAATGGATTTGTCACGAGTCACGAGCGAATTAAAACATGTCCAACGTTGCTTCGTGAACCTCTGATGATTTCTGCTGGATTTTGTGTTGTAGGATGAGTGATTCGTGGTTTTATTAAAAAATTTAAACAGTTATATTATCATATAAACACAGAATATCGCAGCGCAGAGACAGGAGGAGGTGGAGCATTCCAGACATTCCAGACCAGCGCTGACAGAGAGGAAGTCACGAGCGAATTAAATCATGTCCAAACGTTGCTTCGTGAACCTCTGATGATTTCTGCTGGATTTTGTGTTGTAGGACTAGCGCTCCATGGTTTTATTTTATTTTATTAGAAGGTTTTATTACCATAAACACAGAATATCGCAGCGGCTCTGAGCAGAGAGCAGCAGGGGGCGGAGCAGATCCCAAGTTCAGCTGCAGAGCACTGTGCCATATATGGCTCTGAGGGGAGGGAGCAGAATGCTTTTCTGCGCTGAAAATATTTCTAAGTCCCAGAGAGTCCCAGAGTGTTCAAATATCGCAGACCCTAGCTTTAATGATGCATTGCAGGATTAATAGATAGTGAATTCTTTTGATTTCCCCAAGTGAAAAATAACTTGTGGCTATTTAGGATTTATTAAACATTAACAAAACCTAATAAAGCATGAATAGCCTTCACTTTAGAATGGTTCACAAATACACTTAAGTAACTACTAGCAACTGCCTTAATTAATGATGCATTGCAGGATTAATAGATAGTGAATTCAAACATTATTTAACAATTAGTACGCATTTAAATAAGTGTGTTAATTAATAGTGTATTAAGTGTGAATCATCCTTAATTAATGATGTTTTCAATGTTAATTAAATGTTTATTAATGCTTAAATAAGGCTAAATAATGTGTAGTTATTATAAAGTGTTACCCAAACTTGTGTTAGAATTATAATCCACAGATCTAGTCTTATGAAAACTGTAAGTAATATGAAATTACTGTAAGTAATATGAAATTACTGTACATAAAAACTCTGGTTTATGCTTTGGTTCTGTTTACAGTAGGCTTGCACAATTCAGTTAGTTGTGAAATCTTAGTGACAAACCAACAAAAATGGGGAATACTGCAGAAGGAGCATTAATTTTGCAGTCCTTTATCTATTTTAATGAGGATGTGTGAAGCTGGTGCCAGGTCACTGGTAGGCCTAATTATATTCCGACTCATTTCATTATTACTTTTCATTTGTTACAGGGAAAAATTTAAAAGTATTTCCATCTGAGTGTCACCCAGTCAAAACACAAGTGATGATGGTTGCTGCTAGACTCAGATTATCAATTTATTATTATTACAGTATTTTTAGTAATCTTTAATTCAGCTATTTTAAGCTTCGTTGAGTTTACCTGTAAAGATGTTTGAGTTTCCACGTGCTCGGCTTAAAAAACTAGGGATGGGGCCAATCCGATCCGGTATCGGCCTCCGATACCAGCATACGTATCGGATTTTTCAATCCAACCTGCTGATATTTTCCGATCCATGATGCACGTTGGCTTCAAGCTATGGAATGTATTTCCTGAACAGAGGCATGTCTCATGAACCCAGAGTACTAAGACCCACCTCACATTCAGGAAATCCAGTTCATCCATACTTTGCAGCCAGCTACAATGTGAGGACTGAGTGAGTAGCATCTTAGCTAACAGCTAGCTAACTTTTCATTGTAACATGTCCGCTGTGTGGAAGTATTTTACTTTGTACACTAAACACCGCAAGACAGCAACGTGCAATGTCTGCAGAGCCATGGCGCCACATTAAACCGCGGTCAAGTTAGTTTTACATTGGACATTTGAGCTCCGGGGCTTCAGCGGGACGCCACTCTCGCTGAACCGAAACACAGGCATCCCGACCTGGCCAGCGGCGTCCAGTCCGACCCGGCCAACTGTGTCCCCGTCTCGGTGGAGGGACAGGCTGAGAGCGGCTGACCGAAATCAGGCTGCCCGCCCCGGACTGAACAAGAAAAAGACACCGCTGAAGCCATGGAGCTCAAATGTTTACCGAGAAGTTGCTAAACGTCATTGTAATTAATGACCAACAACCATCAATTGTAGAAAATGAAGGATTTCTTACAATGAAGTTTAGCAACTTCTCTGTAAACATTTGAGTTCCGTGGCTTCAGCGGTGTGTTTTTCTTGTTCAATCCGGGGCGGGCGCTCTAATTTCGGTCAGCCGCTCTCAGCCTGTCCCTCCACCGAGACGGGGATGCCGCTGGCCGGGTCGGGATGCCTGTGTTTTGGTTCAGCGATAGTGTTATCCTGCTGAAGCCCCGGAGCTCGAATGTCCAACGTAAAACTAACTTGACCGCTGTCCAAGATATAGTTTACCCTCCAGGAGATATTTATCAGTACAACAGTAGACAATCATAAAAAGCATATTAATTAAAAATGACAAGAAAACTATATATATATAAAAAAAAAGAAACACAAACAGCTAAATTATAAAGCGATGTAAAACACGAAAAACAGGAACATGTGTGTTGGTTTATGCCATGAACTTAGCAGATATAAAGCTATTTAATATTTTATTTAATTCATTTATTCATTCATTTAAAAGAGACAAAATAAAACAAATTCATCAGAAAGAAAAGAATGAAAAGAGTGCAGAAAGAAGAAGAAAAAACTTATATCACCCCATTATTTAAAAGAATATATAAAATGACTTTAAACAAACAATCACTTAAATTACCGGTAATCACTTTAATATCCACTTTATAGCTAGGAATAAAACAAAACATGTTTTGTTTTAGGAGAATTTAATCGTAACTTTGAAACTTATCCAACATTAATAAAACTTACCTCAAGTTGCCTTTTTAGACATGCATGCATACATGTGTACACATTGTACTTGAGATGAGATTATTACAGCCTCATATAAAATCAATGATGATGATGATATCGGAACTTTTTCATTCAACCTTTATTTAGTCAGATTAATCTCATTGAGCCTCGAGGACTTATTTAATTACAAGAGAGACCTGGATCAGTATCGGCCGATATCCAGATTTAAGTATCGGGATCGGATCGGAAGTAAGAACATGTGGATCGTGCATCCCTATAAAAAACACTTCCATAATTAGTCAACGTATTTACCTTCTCGATCTGTTTGGGAGTTGCTGTGGGAGCGAGGCCCAGCCTTTCAGCCATTTGCTCTGTCTCATCCGCCTCTTTGCAGCGTTGCTCATAAATCTTTTTAGACTGCAGGTGTAGGAAACAGAAACCCTGTGAAGTTTGTCACCCATACCTCGTTCATTAACGGTTCACGCTGAACTCTTGGCAGGAAAAAGGGGTGGAGGGATTCAGTTGAGAGAGATGAGACCACACTTCCTTCCTCTCAACAGAAACAAATCTGAAGCGCTTCAACAGTTTAAAAAAAACAATCATATAAAAAGGTTGGTTGCATTTTTTTTTTATCCATTACGTCACCCATGTTGTTCGAAACCCCACATCGAGATCTCACTCTTGATGCAAAACAATGCACAGTTCTG
>JBBPBX010013062.1:22063-53039 GCA_038048925.1 Garcialebias charrua
TTATATTTATACCGTTATGCCGTTATGCCGAAGCAAATTCCTAGTCTGTGAATCCTGTTCATTGACAATGGCAATAATAAACTGAATCTGAATCTGAATCTAAAGGCGGTCCAACAAAATATTAGTGTGTGACCTGTTCTTTTGGTGGCGACTTTTTTTTTTTGGCCAGGCACTGTATTTTGTTAACAGATGCACAGTTGACTCAAATGTTAATGGTAAAGTTTTAAAAGCTGAACTTACGCCATCAGTTAGCGCTCTGAGCAGTGCTTGAAATGGACCATTTATTTCCAGATCTCAGTACCGGCACCTTTAAATTTTCACCTTTAGCATGCTGTCATTTTTTGAAGTGTTTTCCCACATCGCATAAACCTGTCAGCACAATTGCGTCACCAGTTGTGGGAATCAGCTGATTCATATAAACTACATTACCTACAGGACATCAGTTAGAAGCAGAAAGTCATGACTCACTCTGCACAGCTTCTGATTGGGTCAAATACTGTATAGGTTTCCTTTAGCCTGGTTAAAACCAGACCCTTGTCCTTCACTTTGCTTTGGACTAGGGTCTGGGATTTCTCCCATAGATAACGATTTCTCCGGTCGATTTTTGACCGGACCAATCAGAGACATGTGCGTAGCCAGGGGCGGTTCGCCCGGTTCGAACGAACCGCCCACTTTGCCTATGAAGTCCCATCTAGTCATTCTATTCTACATATGATTGTACAGCCACACATCCAGGCTGTCATATCGTTAAGTTTGCAGATGATACAGCGGTGGTGGGATGCATCACAAACAATGATGAGTCCAGCTACAGACAGGAGGTGGAACACCTGGAGAGCTGGTGCAAAGAGAATAATCTTCACATGAATGTGAAGAAGACAAAGGAGATGATTGTGGACTTCAGAAGGAACAAACACACCCATGCCCCACTGAACATAGGTGGATCTGCGGTGGAAGTGGTCTCCAGCTACAAATACTTGGGTGTACACTTGAATGATAACCTCAGCTGGAGCAACAACACCACCAGCCTGATCAAGAAAGGTCATCAGAGACTCTACTTCCTCAGACGGCTGAGACGAGCTGGTCTGAGCAGCCCAGTTCTCACCTCCTTCTACAGGTGTGCAGTGGAGAGCATCCTGTGCTCCAGCATCAATGTGTGGCATGGAGGCTGCACAGTTGCAGAGAGGAAAGCTCTACAGAGAGTGGTGAAGGCTGCACAGAAGTCTGTTGGAGTCAGTCTCCCCACCATCACAGACATTTACACCTCCAGATGCAGGAAAAGAGCCACCTGCATCATGAAAGACCTCACTCACCCAGCACACTCACTCTTTGCCCCACTCCCCTCAGGACGGAGGTTGAGGAGCATCAAATGTAGAACCACTAGACTGAGGAACAGCTTCTACCCTGAGGCTGTTAGACTCATGAATAAATAAATAATAAGAATAAACACTGCAAAATATCACATCATGCTGATGCTGATCTGTTTTCTTGTTGCTGTGTTCATCTGTGACCATCTGCTCATACAGACTCATGTTCGTGCTGCTGTTTATAATGATGTTTTTCCACTACATTAGGGCTTAGTGTATTACTAGTTGATGTTTCTCTTAGTTAATTCTAGATGTTATTACTGTTTTTCTCTTGCATTTGTTGTTGGATGTAACTGGGACCCCGTGTACATAATCTCGTTTTCATCACATGTACCACATGCGGTGCAAATGACAATAAAGACTCTCTGACTCTCTCTGACTCTGACTCTCTATGAGGGGCGGTTCGTTCGTTTATAAATGTGGACCTTAAAATATAGACACGTCCTGGTAGCTCACTGGAAACGCATTACTTTGCCTATGAAGTCCCAACTAGTCATTCTATGAGGGGTGGTTTTCTTTATAATAAATGTGGAGCTCAAAAATGCATACGTCCTGGTGGCTCACTGGGTAACGCATTGCGCCGTTAGCTGCTCCTTATCTAGACCTCGTGGGTTCGATTCCCACAAGGTATGACTTTTTTTTTTTTAGATTATTTATTCATTCCAGATTAAAAAAACTTTATGCTTTATTTCTTGTTGTTTTGTAAATAGTTTTCTTGTGTTTTTTTAATCTGGAATGAATAAAAAAAAAATAATAAAAACATTGTCCCATGTGGGAATTGAACCCATAAGGTTTGAAACGGCGAGCCAACGCTCTTCTCACTGAGCTATCAGCATGCTTGTCTGAAAAGGTCCAGATTTCTTTTAAACGAACCGCCCATCATGAATTTCTGGCTACGCCTCTGAGAGAACAGAAGGCGGAGTTTTGTTAGTTTATCCTGGCGAGGTCCAGGCTATCAGATAAATAGCTCAGAAACCACTCGGTGGATATTTTTTCTGCTACCAGTGTGTAATTATATGGCTCTAATTTACTGACTGTTGGCCTAGATGAAACATTTGAGATAAAATTCGATTTTTTATCATTTATTTTCGTAGCGCACCCGAGGCTGTTTGGAAAATGTCAAACCGAAACAATTTAAATCCAGCAGATTTGACCATTTCGTGAATTGATTTAGGAACTGTTAAGCTCAGGAACACTTCTGATATAACGTCAGCTAAGAAATATATTTTTTCTCAGCAAAGAAATAATAGTTTTTTACCTTGTTTTCATGAAAATTCCTTCGTGGCGGCAGCCATTTTAACTGACGACGTCAGTCGACGTCGTTCAAAACTCCGCCTTCTGTTCTCTGATTGGTCCGGTAATCCGCCTTCTGTTCTCTGATTGGTCCGGTCAAAAATCGACCGGAGAAATCGTTGTCTATGGGAGAAATCCCAGACCCTAGTACAAAGCGAAGTGAAGGACAAGGGTCTGGTTTTAACCAGGCTAGGTTTCCTTTAACCTAAACCCCAGATTACAATTTGTTACTCCTAATAATTTTAAACAGAATTTGTGTCCTCCCACCGAAGAACAGTGTTTCAGATGAGAAAGACGCCTCTTCATGGTTGAATATTCCAGTGATTTTCAAAATGTTTGCTCTTTTAATTATAAGGTTAAAGAGGACACAGAGCAGATGACTCCGCCTGCGGTATTTTTTCCTCCCACTTCAAGTTGGAAAAGACTCTCAGCTACTACCACACTAACGGTCAACCTGTAAAGTTGTCCGAGCTATAGCCATTTGCTTAGCTGTGGCAGCCATCTTCAATCTTGGTGACTCCAAAAGTTAATCATTAGTAGATGTCTACACACACACACCACACACACACACAAACATCATCGCTTCTCACCTTTTGGCAGCAGTCAAAAAACGGAATATCTTAAGATAATGTTGGGAAAAATAACCAAATACATTTTACAGTCAGTTACGAAACAGTCTCTTCTGTGTGTAAGTGCGTGTGCATGCATGCGTGTGCACGTTCACATGTGGACAACCTGTCAGCCTGCCTGATACGGCTGAACAACCTGCATGGTTGGGTTATTGATGGCTTCAATTAGAGGTTGCATCTCCCCGAAGAAGACACTCTCACCTTGCTGTACCTGTTCATTTATTTCCCCAGAAGCATTTTTTTCCCATGGGTTAAAGGGTTCTCATGTAGCTCTGCGGGTGTGCAGATATTTGTGAAATGTTGCTGAGGAGGCAAAAAGCCAACCATCGGCTGAATGGGCGGATATTTTGAAAAGGGTTTGTTGATGGGAAAATGCTGCTTTAGACAACAGAAGATAGATCTCACTGTTCTTGGGTTATTCTGTGCAGGGAATAATTCAGTTCTTTGAAAAATGCTACATTAAATTAGGTTATTTTAACTCTTAAATATTACTGTTCATACACATTACAGTCAATTTTGAAATAGAAAAAACAAAAATAAGTGAATAAATTTGGATTTGCATACAGATGACTGAATAATGGTCAATACTGGGAATAGAAACAGGCTCAGAACGTTGCAAGTCCCTTCCTAAATATGTAACATATGTAAACATTTTTTAAATTGGCTTAGTATTCTGAGGTATTGCTTATGACGATTATTTCAGGGCTTAATTTGTAAGCCAATTGTTGCCAGAACATAAATAGCAGGTGGGCCGGTGGGGTTCTGCATGCGCGTAGCCAGGGGGGGGTTCGGGGGGTTCGAACGAACCGCCCACTTTGCCTATGAAGTCCCGCCTACAACTCCTGCACAACACAAGTTCTGTGTTAAGAGAGGTGGAAAGAGAAGGCATGGAGACGCCGCTAATGTCGAACCGGTTAACACCATAGACTTAATATGCCTGTGGTTAACACAAACTCCTTTTTTTTTTATCCAATAAAAGACAAACGTAAAATAAGTTGAAATATTGCCCACTTCGACGATTCGAGTTCAACCAAGAGATCGAACCCGAGTCGAGAGAAAGTTTGGAGTGGCAACCCGACGCGCTTCCAGTGAACCACCGAGGCGTGTTGCTCTTTCCAGGTCCACTTTTTCTTCAAACAAACCACCCTTCATGAAATCCTGGCTACGCCCATGGGTTCTGGGAGTCCTCCCCCAGAAATTTTTGAATAAAATAGATGTGATTTCCTGCATTTTGGTGTATTTTAAATGGGTTGTTAAACATCTACGTTTACCTACATTTGTAAACACTCTGCTTCTGTCAAGCATCCTATCCCCACTCCCCCTTACTTGATGGTTCCGAGCCCGACACTGTCCCCTCTTGTGGTTGTCTGACTCCACATATGAAACCTCCATGCGCCTCCTCCGTCTGGGCTCCAGCCTGGTTAGCTCGGCACTCACCCCCACCACTCTTTTAGGGATGGAACTTTTTTTAAGGGTAGACGCGGAAATGCTACTTGAAGAGGCTGCTTGTATACTTGTAAGTGGCTGTTATGTTTAAAATTAGTGTTTATGTAATTATTTTCAGTTTACATATCCAATATAAGTTTTATTCATGCAAGACAGTCAAACTTTATTATTAGTAAGCCTGAGAGTTACCGGATCCAAGCAAACCATTACTGAAACGCACCCTGTCAAAATAAGAGAGCTCCCGGATTCTGTTCCAGCAAGATCCGGCTCAAATTAAGAACTGGATTATTTTACTAATTGCAAAAAATCTGCCAAATTAATCAGCCAATTTATGAATCGGTTAACCTCTGAGCTTCGTTTTAAATGGCTCAAACGATCAGAGAGGCCCAAAAACTGTTCAGCTCACATGCACAAAAAGGTGAAACACATTCTGCCTTCCCCTGTTTCTCCTTTCCAGTCTTTTTCTTTTCTTGTCATTCCTCAGACACTCACACCCTCCCTTAGTTGTGTGCAACTTCCTGATCATTTCAGTGTATCAGTGCTGTACTACCAGTAACAAGTGTCTACTCGGAGGGTCCAAGTTCCTATTTTGGCTTATTATTTACCCTCACTGAAGTGTAGCGAAACTCGACTGTCTTGTACAGTATCTCTCTTCTCAATGGATAATGGTTCCCCTCTCGTCTCTACATCCTCCCATCACCAGTTGAATCAGCGCTGCCTCAGGCTCACTGCCAAGGGCCGACGACTCCTTGTTAAAGGATATTTACTTTGGCTTGCGCAGCTTAAGTGGGTGTTAGATCATTTTGAGTGCCCTGACAGCACTACTTCAATTCGTATGCTCTTTTTTGTCTCTTATTTTCCAATTTTGCTGCCATAAAAAGTATTGCGTAACAATGAAATTGGAACAAAACCTTAAAAAAATTGCACTTAAGTTTTTTTGTTGCTATTTTATACTTGTATTTTTTAATATAATTCAACTTTTTTGACAGCTTTCCATATAAACAGTTGCATAACTCAAATAAAGTACACTTTACTCTAACTTTTTTCTAGAATACTGTTTGGAAATGTATACATATGTAACAATATTTCAGCTTTCTAACAGATAGAATAGCATAACATGACTAAATCATCATTATAAAAAAAGTGTTTATGGCATAATTGTGCCATATATTCTCTTTTTTTAATTGTGTTAATACTTATGTTAGTTTCATACAGTTTTTACAATAAGGCATGTTTTCAGTTTAATCTGAATTTACAGCAAGAATATTTGACATGTTTTCAGACTAGTGTAACATTAATAGCCCCTTGTGAAATGCCAAAAACAGTTTTTAAAAGCATTCCTTTAGATGTGTTTGGATTGTGGATTCTGTGGAAGTGTTATGAATAATGAATTACTTGTTGTCTTTATAAAGCCTCCATTTGGAGCAATAGAATTTAATTCTGACCTGATTGATGAGCTAATGGCTAGTCTGGGGCAGGACAAAATCAAAGTGGATTTTGCTGCTGCCCGGAAACAACTCCTTTAACAATTTCATAGCTGTTCACGTTAACACAATTTATAAACTTATGTATCTCCATTAGTTTTGTATTGTGGACAGCAGAAATAATATATACCTGCCAGAAGCATTTTAGACTGCACAGGAAGTGCTACAGCTAGATGCTGAAACCACTATTTGTGCTTGCAAATAATCATGAAAATCTATTTAAAAAATGTGTTGAGACTGAAGTGGCTTTAAAATAGCATCCATTAGGGATGGGCATTTTAAGCACAAATAGTCAAACATTGCAGGTAATTATGTTATTTTTCTTTAAATACACCCCCAGCCACCCACCTTTGTTGCACAAAAACAAACTGTTTAAAAGCAGAAAAAGCAGCCTTAATGAGAGCAAATCTCAGCAACCACATTGTGATGTAGGACTGTTGTCCATTTCATGTCTTTACTCAAGAAATAACCATGTCCACATGGTTGGGACTCGCAGTGAATCAAAGTTATCTCAGCCTGAGTCCCTAAACTGAAAAATCCTCTATTGAAGCAGAGGCTTCAGGTACATGGACATGTGCTGCTGTTGGGGATCTTGAAATTATTTTGTTTTCACCAGTTCAATGGATCAGTGTAGAAGGGGATTCACTAAAGCTGAGCTCATTTATGACATAATTTCCACTTTGTAATCCTTCCACAACTTTAACTGTGGTTCCTGTAAACAGGTGCTGTGGACACTTGGAGCCTTTTGTTTTTCGGAGGGTGTAGGCGTTGTGTCGCAAAGCACCGTATTGTTCAGAAACAAATTGACGTTTCACTTCCAGGTGCCTGTAAAAAAAAAAAAAAAAAAAAAAAGTCAAGACAACAGTTGAAGCAATTCTTTGAATTGCACATTTTAACTAGACTGAATAATTGAAAACAACTCCCTATCTGTCACAGCACCCCACTTTGTTCTTGGTTAATCATTTCTCAACTCAGAAATAAACTGTCACTCTAAGCAAGCACTTCTAAAGGTCCCTAAGACCCGGTTTAAAACTCGGGGTGACCTTTCCTTTCAGGCCGTAGCCCCCCGGCTGTGAAATGCCCTGCCCCTGTCTCTTCGTGTGACCCGTCTCTGTTGATTCCTTTAAAACGCAGCTTAAGACACTTTTATTCAGACAAGCTTTTAGTTAAATGTTTTATTTAGTGTTTTTACCAGCTGTTTTTACTGTTTTTATTAATCAGCTGTTATTATTATTATTTTTTGTTTTGTTCTATTTTATGCTTTTATTTTGTATTTTGTACAGCACTTTGTGATCGTATCTATAAGTGCTATATAAATAGGGGTGCGAATCTCTGTGTCTGGAGAATCGATTCGATTCCAATTTTTTTGTGTCACGATTCGATTCAAAATCGATTTTTCGATTCAGAAACTATTTTTGATTCAGAAACGATTTTTCTATTAAAATGGTCATAAATTTAGTTTCAGTTTTGTAAATGACAAGCTGAAAATAATAAACAACAACAATGTAAACAAATAGAACATTTATTTACAACAATAATTTTAGGTTCCTTATTGTATACAATTTTTTGCATCGTTTGATATTTATACCAAAAATAGGAACAAATAATACAGGAATGCATTAAATTCTGTAACTTAAATAACCAGTATTAGGTTAAAGGTATTGTGACATGATTTTGTAAATTTGAATATTATCTTATATCATTGAGCTCTGGTCGTTTTTGCATAATAAATTATAAATATATTAAATTTTTATTCCAAGTTATGGTAGTTTTTTTCTCTGGGATACGCCCCTAAAAATCTGCGCATTTCCGCAAAATGTCATCTTGACGTGACAACGGGAAGGCACGCTCCAACGTGCATTTAAATAATAATGGTGGAGCATGTCCTATCGCGTCTGAGATATCATTTTGAGACAGTAAATCTTCCAAAACTCTCATTAATAAACCCTCCCTGAATAAAAAAATTACAGATGTTACCTGATGGCGCAGACATAATTTAAAAATGCATACATAGCAACGTGTTTGCTCCGGGCTCTCGGCTAATATTTTTAGAAGCTATCTTGGCTAACAAGAGTCCCTGACACCGGTCACGTCTGAGATATATCATTTTAAGACAGTAAATCATCCAAAACTCTCATTAATATCCCTCCCCGAATAAAAAGAATTACCTGATCGGCAGACATAATTTAAAAATACATCATTAGCAACGTGTTTGCTCCGGGCACTCGGCTAATGTTTGTTAGCTGCTATGTCGGCTTATTACCGGTTGCGTCAGCGATATATCATTTTAAGACAGTAAATCATCCAAAACTCTCATTAATAAACCCTCCCTGAATAAAAAAATTACAGATGTTACCTGATGGCGCAGACATAATTTAAAAATGCATACATAGCAACGTGTTTGCTCCGGGCTCTCGGCTAATATTTTTAGAAGCTATCTTGGCTAACAAGAGTCCCTGACACCGGTCACGTCTGAGATATATCATTTTAAGACAGTAAATCATCCAAAACTCTCATTAATATCCCTCCCCGAATAAAAAGAATTACCTGATCGGCAGACATAATTTAAAAATACATCATTAGCAACGTGTTTGCTCCGGGCACTCGGCTAATGTTTGTTAGCTGCTATGTCGGCTTATTACCGGTTGCGTCAGCGATATATCATTTTAAGACAGTAAATCATCCAAAACTCTCATTAATATCCCTCCCCGAATAAAAAGAATTACCTGATCGCGCAGACATAATTTAAAAATACATCATTAGCAACGTGTTTGCTCCGGGCACTCGGCTAATGTTTGTTAGCTGCTATGTCGGCTTATTACCGGTTGCGTCAGCGATATATCATTTTAAGACAGTAAATCATCCAAAACTCTCATTAATATCCCTCCCCGAATAGAAGGAAACTACAGATGTTACCTGATGGTGCAGACATAATTTAAAAATACATCATTAGCAACGTGGCCTGTGTTAGCTATCTGATTCGGCTAGCTTGTTAGCAGCGAACAAACATAATCTGCCGTGATAATTGGCTTTATACACTCAAAGTGTATAAAGTAAAACAACATGAACTCACGTAAAATAAATAGTTTATAATCTAAAACACTACACACCTCCGATTATGTTTACACAAAGACTTACTCATCTCCTGGACAGTCTTCCGATGGTCCCTGCGTTGTTTCGACATGGTAGCTCCTGTGGGACTTTCTTCTGTAGATTTTCTTTTAAAAATAGTAGGAATAGCATCCGGTTTTAAAAGTCTTCTGAATCTTACTGGTAATCCTAAAGATTCTTTTATACCAGGTGCTGAAAACAATCGGCAGTGAAATGGTCGCTGCAGACATAGGACTCCTGGAACCCACCGGTCCTTGTCTGGTCCATTCTTGACAAAGTTTGTCATCTTTTGGAAATTTGTGAAGGCTCACTTGTTCACTGCTGATATTAGAACACACAAATGCACTACAACGTGACGGCATTTTTCAAGTTACACAAATAAAAGGCGATCCTTCAGGAAATGAATCTGTATGGCAAGCAGTTAACACACCTAATAAACGGGCAAGGCTCTGCCTTCTGCCCGTTGTGACGTTGATGACTGGTGACGACGACTGGTGATGACGTATTGCGGAAATGCGCGGAATTTCAGGGGCGTATCCCAGTAAATACCAGAGACAAATTTAGCATAATTTCGAATAAAATTTTAATATGTTTATAATTTATTATGCAAAAACGACCAGAGCTCAATGATATAAGATATATATGTTCTGACAAATATTCAAATTTACAAAATCATGTCACAATACCTTTAACTTTTTGCTCTGTTACTTATAGAAGATTATTGTTTGAATTGATTGTTTGAACTTGTTTTGTTTTTGAAAAAAGGGGCAGATAAAATAAGATTTCCTCTTCTTTCTGCCACCTTTCATTTGATGTATTCTTTCAAATACTATGAGATATGGTTTTATTTTCTTCATCTTTTGGGTTTTAATGTAAAAAAAAAAACGATTTTGGGGCTTTTAGAATCGATTCTGAATCGCCAGGACTAAGAATCTAGATTATTTAAAAAATAGATTTTTTTTCCTGCACCCCTATATATAAATAGTTTACTTACTTACTGTCTACAACAGGCAAGATATCTACTGTGCAAGTTGTTTCCCCACAGAACCCATATTTTAAGTAAACTGAAACACCTTTTTTATGCAACTTTGACTGAAAAAGCAAAACAATAAAGGCCAAGTGTAACTGTCATGTCTTGAATCGTTTTCTCTTGCAATGGTAGAAACTTAACTCAAGCTTTTTTGTTACAGCTAAGCACAACAGTGCCTCAACAAACCTCAGCTACAAACGCTCTTTACATTTTCTGTCACTAATTTGGGTTGATTGCTTCCATGCACGCAGTTGCACCACTGCTTCTTTTCATATTCTGGATCCTGTCTGACATGTCTAACTAACTACACACACGCCCACTCACATTCTACCCCACAGTCAGACTGGCTGTTTGCAGGATTGGGGTCAGTCACCTCCACTCACACTGTCTTGTGTGCGTTTCTGTGGATGTGTGTGTGAATCTGTCAGTCTGTGCAGCAGATATCCCAACAGTAGCTCGACGTTATCTGTTTCTGCTTATTGTCTCAGAGACGGGTCTCTTAGGGGCTTCATAAATGTTGCATCTGATGGCATGGAATAATGGGGGAACCCAGATTACGCTGATAGCTCAGTCAGTAATAATTATAAATGCTTGTTAGACATGGGATTAGGATTTTATTTTATTTTTTGGGGGGGGGGGGCTTTTTTATGCAAACATGGTTAAAAGTTGAGTTTGTGACCCTTCCTCTTCATAGATTCTAAAACTTTGCATATTATCTGTGCTCATAGGACAAACAATAACTTCCAAACACGTTGGAGTATTTCTTGTTGAAAATTAAAGGTGTAGCCCGCAGCCTTTCATGCTATAATTTTAAACCAAGATCCTCGTATCTGATCCTCGTAAGATCCTACTGAGAAGGGAGACATTTTGGTCAATGCATATTTCACGCATGATATTATGAGATATATCAAGATTTATTAGTGCTCAGAGTATGTTTTCTGAATGACTTTCTGCTACTACCATGGCAAAATTTAGCTCAAAATCACTAAAATTGACTTAGTTATAGTCGTTCTTGTGCATGCTATTGTTGGATTAGCTATAGTAGCCATCTAATGAATACTATGTTGTTTTGTGGGTTTGCATGCTCACTGACTCACTGTAACTGATAACATGATGTTTTCAACCAGTTTTTTGTCTGGCCTCCCCCCAACAGAGCCTCATCTGCATTTCTGTGTGCTAACACAGACAGTATTTCTTCCAGCAGCGTACAGATGGAAATTCCCATCAGAATGACGCTAATTTGAGTTTAGCTATCCAAACTGAAAATCTTCCACACACTTCACCGCGACAAACTTAGCCACACCAGTGCACGGCTGCACATAGAAAGTTGTCGTGCACAGATATGCAACCATCCTGTCATGTAACCTCCTCCCGCTCCATCACCTCCTCTTCATCATTCAGACACTTCTGGACAGATTAGTGGAGCGCACAGCGCCCACAAGGGAATAACTGCATTTGTGGCACTGCAGCGCAGAGCTTTGAAACCTCTGGGAGGCTAAAGGTTTAATTTGATTTTTGTTCTTGCGGTCACACAGCTATTTTAAGCCAATTCCCAGTTTATTTGGATTGTCTGTACACTGTACTGTACTGTCCTCTCTTTGGCTTCTAGCTTGGCTTTTTGTCCGCTTTCTTCTGATGAAACATAATTAAATACTGTATATAAAAGCCTGTTTTGTTGTATTTGTGAGTGGTCCAAAATGCTCAGTTGAGCCAAGGGAAATAAGAAATGTAAGCATATAATTTTTTTGAGTTACAAAGATATTGTTTGATAAGGAGCAGATATGATAAGAAATATTTTCTTCTTCTGCTTCCTTTCATGTTTTTGTTTAATTTTTTTCTTTTTAATAAATTGTAATTGTTTTAATATGAAATGAATAAAATTACTGTATACAATACAATACAATATTTGTGTGTGCGTGTGTGTGTGTGTGTGTGTGTGTGTGTTTGATTAGGTTCAATTTGGGGACTTAAACAAGCATATACGGCAGTCATTTGGGGACACCTTGGCAAATGGGGACAAAAACCACATCCCCAATTAGAAAAGCTTATAATGGGCTGCGCACATGCATGTGTGTGTTCATACAGTTATATTGCAGGTCAGCTGCAGGGGGGCAGAGGGCCCAAAATGTTAAAGCTGAGCAAAAACACAAAGAAAGAAGCCGTTCAGCCTGCTGCATGTACATTAAGCTAAATACAACTGTGACAAATTATAGACAAGATTTGTTTTTCGGCTTAGTGGTGGCAAAGACAAAAGACTAAAAATACTCTTCAAGTCCCCCTCTCTACTTGGCAGTGTTCCTCGTTGTGTTTGTGGATCTTGTTTGTTTACTTTTTTCTGTTTGTCGGCGGTGACGAGTAGCAGTTTGCATCTGTTCAGTTCTGAAAGTTGTCACGTTAGCTTGTCAGACAGTAAACACAAAGACATGCCGCAACTCGGATATTTTACAAATGATTCATCGGTGAATGAGCAATGGCAAAACCTGCAGAGAATGCAGTCAATAGGTTCGCGTTTATCTTCTGTGTACAGTCGTACGTTTTATCATTTGAAATAAGATTGAAAAATTACACAACATAACTACTATTTAGCAGTATTTAAAATAAACATTTATTTTTATTCCTATTTATACAAAGTTCCCTGTTCCATTTTTCTTTAAAAATATTTTTATTTGATGGAACAATTTCCCATCAGGTTTTAGATGTGTAAGTATTTCTATTTTTTATATAATTTCTTGGCCTGATTTAGTTTTGAAAGCAGCCATAACCCAACACTTATTAGAATTGCAAACATTCTGAAGAAGCAGCCATTCTTTGAAGTTATTAAGTGGTTTGTTATCGGTGTCTTTTTGCCTCTGTCATTAAAATACACTAAACTGCTCATTTGGATTCTTGTCAGACAACATGGTCGGTCAGGTGCTTTTAGAAAAATAAGTTGTTTTTATGTTGTTGTTTTTCCTTTTTAATGCTAGAACAGTCATTTTCTGTCATTTTATTACAAACTGGATGTCTATGTTTTGGTCTATTTACAGGCATGAATTGTACCAAGTTTAAAAGTAATCTCCTAAATGCTTTTGGCAAACCGCCCCCACCATTCCTATACAGGTAGTCCTCGACTTAAGATGGAGATCCGTTCCTACGCTACGTCGTAACTCGAATTTCGACTTAACTCGAAACATACATCCAAACTGCACCTTATACGTACAGTACTGTATTTTACCAAGGACTTTGCCTATTCTAACACAGTACCCTACATAATTATCAAAAAACATACATTTCAGAGCCATGATGAATGGAAAAACAAGTTAATTTCCTACTCTGAATGCTGGTGAAGCCATTTCCTCGTTCCTCCCTCCCTCCTCTGGATTCTCCATTCGTTTACGTTGTAAAACCGCGTCCATAAAACATCTACTTTTCCACAGCTGCTGTCTATCCAGCTTGCTCCAACAAGTTTTGTTTTGTTTTTTGAATGTCCAGAGGACCAGACTTAGCTTTTTTAGAGAGTACAAGGCAAGTTGTAGCCTCCGTAGCTACCGCAGCTAAATCGGAAACTGCGTAAATCGGCTTCAAAATGAAAAAATTCTAAAAATATATATACCATATTTTTCAGAATATAGGTTACGGCTTTTTATCATTTTTGCATGCCCTGCAACCTATTTATGGCTTTTTATCACTGAAAAGCGGAAATGCTCTGTATGGGTGCGCGCTTGGTGTTATTTACGTTCTAAAATAAGCTGATTTGTAATAATTTATTAACAAAAATTAAACAGAGACACACTAACATATATATTCAGCTAACAAATATTTTTTTAGGCGTTTCTGTACGGTAGTTAAATTTTAACGAAACGCAGGGTTTCCGCCCGCAGCGCGCGCACGTATTGTTTCATCAGTCATAGCGAAACAAATTTTTAAATCCCGTTCATTTCACAATTACGTTAATTTAATTAAGGAAAAGTTCAGCTCGGACACATATTTGCTATAATTTTTATCAAACAAATAATTGTTTTTAAATGTTAATCTTCTTAAAAGCCTTGCTGTGCGCTCCTGTGGCAGACATTTGCAGCAGAGCTAAACACGGTCCACATTTCCGGGTTGACTCAGCGGTGACGCGTCACGTCAGCGGTGGATGACGCGTTACGTCGGCGGTGACGTAGGTGCGATCTATATTCAGGTGTGACCCGTATATGGATTTTTCCAATTTTGGGGCAATAATTGGACAATGCGACCTATATTCCGGTGCGACCTATATTCCAGAAAATACGGTATGTATATAATATTTTTTATTTATTTATTTATTTTATGGGAGGTGCGTCGTAACCGCGAAACATCGTAAGTCGAGGACTACCTGTACTACTGTTTGCATGCTTCTTTACGATTGCCAGCTTCATACCAAAATACTTAGAACACAATGAACTTTAGATTTTTTTTAACTTGAACACAGTTTTTAGTTCTAATATTGCAACATTGCTTAGCAACATTTTACCTGTTGAGGTTTGTTAGATAACTAAAAGATGTTATGGTTGTTAGCTTAGGAGGCTCTCGCACAGTGAACAAATATAAACCAAATCAGTTCTGTTATCTGATTGCTAATACCTCACACTCTGTTTGAATCAGACTTGTCTTATGCTAAATGACGTGTTAACTCAGGACGTGTGTGAAGATGAGGGCAAAGGGATATTAACGCCTCCGTTTTCGTTGCTCCACAATGCAGAAGCACATTACAGAGTGGTGAGACAGTCTTGATTCATTGTCTGAGAAGGATGCTGATAAAAATGACTCTGCTGTTCCCTAGCTGTAGTTCCTCAATTTTGCTTTGTTTCTTAAATCTCATGCTGCCTTTTTCTTCACGGGTCACGTGGAGTAATATTATACGTCTTTATTTTGGTGTGTCGAAGAGGCTAAGACTTTTACAACATCTGGTGTGATGTGTGTGGGGTACAACTGCACCAAAACACACCTCACCGTGGATTGATGGCGTTCAAGTGTCCTTGTGGAACATTCTGCTCCATATGTTGTCATGGTAGCCGAGTCGTGTGCGCCGTGCCCTTGGTATGTAATAAGCATGTGGGACTGCGACACATCTGTCTGGTGGTAAACCGTGCAGTGCTGCTGTTCACCATTTTCACCCACAGCTGCCCCACCCCCCACCTGCTGTGCACTCCCAGTCATTTTCTACGCATGCACACGCACACACCAAAGAAGGTTGTTTCCACGGTCCCACACTCCGTGGGGAAAAGCTGCCTTTGTTTGAATGAGTACCAGAACCTGCTGTGCTTTCAGCTCTCTGTGATACCTTCACCTCCTGATGTGCAGTGAGTGTAAAATATATGTATTCAGCACACACCAGTTCTCAAATTTGTATGTTGCTTGGCAGAGTTTCTCCAATATCTTAAGGGTTTTACTACGGTTATTAAAATGTGCCCCCTAGGGTTTTTAGTTTCATTTTGACTGACATTGTACTGATCAGGATTGCCAAAGTGCAGAAATGTTTCAGCAAGGCTATAATCTTAATTTTTAATAGGGTTAGTCCTACTCCTTGGCTCTTCATTTGAAGTCACAAAGACTAGAGGGTAAATTATTCTACTACAGAATGGGACACTCTTTCAGGAAGCTAAACCAGTGTCAGTTGTCCATCCATCCATTATTTTCTTCCGTTGGGTCGTGGGGGTAGTAGCCTAAGTAGGGAGGCCCAGACTTCCCTCTCCCTAGCCACTTGGAGCAGCTCCTCCGGGGTAATCCCAAGGCGTTCCCAGGCCAGCCGAGAAACATAGTCCCTCCAGCGTGTCCTGGGTCTTCCTCTGGGTCTCCTCCCGGTGGGACATGCCCGGAACACCTCACCAGGGAGGCGTCCAGGAGGCATCCTAACCAGATGCCCGAGCCACCTCAACTGGCTCCTCTCGATGTGGAGAAGCAGCGGCTCTACTCTGAGTCCCTCCCGGATGACCGAGCTTCTCACCCTATCTCTAAGGGAGAGTCCAGACACCCTGCGGAGAAAACTCATTTCAGCCGCTTGTATCCGAGATCTCGTTCTTTCGGTCACAACCCAAAGCTCATGACCATAGATGAGGGTAGGAACGTAGATCGACTGGTAAATTGAGAGCCTCGCCTTTTGACTCAGCTCTCTCTTCACCACGACAGACCGGTACAGCGTCCGCTTCACTGCTGACACTGCACTTATCCATCTGTCGATCTCCTGCTCCATTTTCCCCCTCATTTGTGAACAAGACCTGACATTGTACTGATCAAGATGGCCAAAGTGCAGGAATGTCTGTTGTTACAGATCTATTTCTCATTAATTTTGAATTTCTCATTGTTAGGGAATTTTTGGTCAAATGTTATGGATGTTTTCAACTACTGTACTGTGGCTGGGAATGTTCACTCTGCCCATGAACCATATGTTTGTGTTAGTAGAAAGCTGGATGAGAAGCTGAGTGAGGCTATAGCATGCAGCTGGCGCTCCAGAGACACCTCCTGCACTCAATTTGGCTGAACTGCTAAAGAGTATAAAAATGGGCTGGGGAGACAGCTAGTTGCATATTCTCGTGACTGGTCTATATTCATTCAACCTTTATATGTGTGTACTTTCTATATATCTGTGTAACCTGTCCTGAAAATCTGAGCTTGCAAGTAAAAAACGGTTAAAAATCTTCTGCTGTTGAGTGTGCATCCTTTTGAGTAAGTAAGATAAAGTGAGACTATTTTACTCCAACACGCATGAAACTTCAGCATATGGCCAAGAGTGCCTGGATATGTTATAGAATGAGGGAGCAGCTGCTCCACCTGCTCCATTGAGCAGGCGTCTATGCAAACAATGCCAATTTTTTTTATCCTTAAAGAAAATTTGCAGAAATACCAAACAGATTGCATTGTAATAGACCAGCGATTTTGATTTCTATTAAAATTATTTGCATATAAATACAGTACCTTACATTTGTGATTTTGTTAGCAAAACCATAGCATTTTGATTGAAGTTTTCTCTTGGGCCAGAAAGCTGTAGAGCTTCGCTCTTACATTATATCACAAAAAGAATTGAGACATCTGTAGCTATTAAATGGTGCTGATGGGAGTCAAAGTCTACATTTCACGAAAAAAATCTGCTAAGCTGGTAGCACTGCACCATCCACCATCTTTGTGCAAGGTGACAAGAAAAACTGGTGTCTGAGAAAACGATTGAAGCAGAAAAGGGTACCTCTAGCCTTAACATGGCTCATCTCTTAATGACCATTGTAGAAACTGATAGAAGGCAAAAATGACCCATTGCATTGTTAGCTTGAGAGGGGGTTGAGACTTAAACTAGGGTGATAAAGTAATCATTATTTGCATGCATTTTAATGGAAGCAGTTTTCACCCTTAAATTGCTTTACTTCCAATAAATTACAAGGTTTACACATCCTAACTATGTGTTAAGTATACATTTTATTTGTAATATTTGTTACTTTCAATGTGTTACTTTGTATTTAATGTTTACACAAAGCTCATTAAAACTAATTTCTCATTTGATTTATTTGAATGCTCCAAAGGGGCATAAAATATATTTATTGTAAAGGATAACAATGACCTTAAATAATAGCTTTTTTTTCGTGTAGAAGCTGGAGCTTTAAGAGAGAATTTTAGTGCGTCTGCACTTTCATAATGTACTGAGGTTAAATGACACATGTGGGCGTACAGCTATGCATACTCATGAGGATGCACAACCTGCAGTGCCACAATCTGCCCTGCTTGAAGTGTCTTGTTACATAAGTGGGCTAATGTTACACAAGCCGCTTACGCATTGGCCGGCCCTCCCCGGCTCTCCCAGCTTCTAACCCGGGTTCGGCGTCTTCGCATTTACCTTTTCCGCCCGGGATCCACCCTTGTTCTGGAACCATCTTCACCGTGGTTCTTATCGGGCCGAGCCCGACAGGGCTAGTTTCAGCTCTCATTTGATTCGTTGTTTGCAGCAGGGGCGGGACTCATTCAAACAACCTCAGCGCGAGGGTTGAATTTCATTCAAATTTAACTACAGAAACGAGAAACCCCTAAAACAATTGTTAGCTGAATTAGTGTTTCTGAGTTAAATTTTTGTTAATAACTGATCACAAATCAGCTTATGTTACAACGTAAATAACACGAAGCGCACACCCATTTCCGCCTTTCAGCGCGACCTGAATGTCATTAAACAGCATTAAACAATAACTAATATTGTCTAACTGTTGCGCGCATTCAGGGTTTTAAAATATAACGAATAATCTCTAACTTTTACGTGCAGCTAAAATGTCAGGAGGAGTGATTGCTATATGGGCAAGTTGGACACCTGAAAATTCAGTCTGTTCGGATAGCACAACGAGTAAATGCGTTAACGTTTTGACCGGGAGAAGTGGGTTCGCTTCCAGCCTGGGACAAAGTTATTTTACTTTTTTTTTCTCTTTATTCACATTTTCTTTTAAATAAAAAGGAGTTTGTTTGCAAACTCCTTTTTATTTAAAAGAAAATGTGAATAAAAAGAAAAAGAAAGTAAAATAACTTTGTCCCAGGCTGGAAGCGAACCCACTTCTCCCGGTCAAAACGTTAACGCATTTACTCGTTGTGCTATCCGAACAGACTGAATTTTCAGGTGTCCAACTTGCCCATATAGCAATCACTCCTCCTGACATTTTAGCTGCACGTAAAAGTTAGAGATTATTCGTTATATTTTAAAACCCTGAATGCGCGCAACAGTTAGACAATATTAGTTATTGTTTAATGCTGTTTAATGACATTCAGGTCGCGCTGAAAGGCGGAAATGGGTGTGCGCTTCGTGTTATTTACGTTGTAACATAAGCTGATTTGTGATCAGTTATTAACAAAAATTAAACGCAGAAACACTAATATATATATATCCAGCTAACAATTTTTTTTTTGCCGAGTCTCCTCTCTTAAAACACGAACACTCCACCCACGTGAAGAGAGCACCCCACCCACTTCCAGAGAACTGCCCACCCACTTCAAGGCGGCTTTGCGGCAAATGCGTAATGAACGCGGGTGGCCCAGAGACACCCAGGGGAGCTCCGGGCCACTGAGGGCTGGCCAATGCGAAAACGGCTACAGGCAGGCCATGAAACGGGAACTTTACTACCAGCCATACATCACCTTAGAGGAAAAGACAGAGGAGGACAATTAAATTATTAGTAGAAAGATTGAGAGTTTAGAAACAACTAGTTGTCAGTGAGAAGGTAAACAAGTCTGTTGTGAACCTGAACAGATTTAAACAAGGAACTACTAGTAATTGGGTTTGATTTAAGAAACCCATTCCACCTGCTCTGTTGGCCATTTTTATATATTTCATTGGCAGCTTGTTACTTTGAGGTGGCTCAATAAATTATTTATTTATTTATTTATTGGACAGCCTACTACAGTATAAGGCAACCACCTATTATTATCCCCCTGACAAGGGTTTCTTAACTTTAAATCTTGCTCTTCTATCAACTTTATTACGGCCCAAACCAGGATGTGTCCCCCCACAAATGTTATACCAAAATAACCGGCTTGGCACCATTATACTGTATACCATTACATTTATTGCAATTTCATGTTTATTAAATGTTTATTAAACTTGTTCATTTTTTTTACAAAAAAAACCAATACAAGACAATCCCATAAATGATAACGTACAAAATATAAAAAAAGAAAGGTAGCAGAAAGAAAAATAAATCTTATTATATCTGCCCCTTTTTTCAAACAATCAGTTTAAACAATAATAATCTTCCAGCAACAGTACAAAATGAATAACTCTTTCTAATTTTCTAACTAATACAATACACATTACGCTATTTCATTTTTTTTAAACAAATTTGTTTTGATCATTTTCTTAAATGTAAACATTGACTTGGCATTTTGAACTACATTCTCCAAACCATTCCATAATCTAATTCCCTGGATTGAGGTAGACCGTCCCTTCAAACTAGTTCTGAATTGTGGTTTTACAAATATGTCTGTCCCCTTAAGATTTTAAGAATTTTGTCTTTTAACAAAATGCATTTGGATATTTAAAGGTAATGCGTTATTCTGACCTTAGCGACACAATTTGCAAACAAAGACGCCAATTTTGGGCCACTTGAGCTAAAAAATTAAAATAATGCAAACCAGCCATTTTTGGAGATATTAAGCTGAGTTTTGGTGTGGTAGTAGCTGAGACCACTGACCAATAAATAATGAATTTTAAAAAAGTCAAGATGGCCACTAAAGTTCAATTTAAATGGCTTTAACTCAGTTATTTTTACACATACTTCTGAAATGTGGTGTGGTTATAGCTAAGAACCTTCCTCGCCATAACATACTCAATCTAAATAAAAAAATCCAAGATGGCCACCATAGCTTTAAAGAAAAAATGACTATAACGTGTTGATATTTTGCTGTTTTAAGCTGAAATTTAGTTTGGTGGTAGGTGAGAATGAATCCCAACACATCACACTGTCAAAGCAAAAATTTTAAATGGTCACCATGTGGTAGTCGCCATCAAAGTTTCTCCAGGGACTTTCTAGTTTGTCTTTACTATCAGTTACTAACAAAGAAACGGCAAGTACGTTATTTTTTTCAATCCATGTCTTGTATGCTAACTATAGCAAAGCATTTCCTTTCTAAATATTTTCTTTTAACCTAAATTAAATGTATCATCCCTCCCTTGAGGCACCAAAAAAGAAAAACTAATTATCTCGTACAATCTTCATGAATGAGAGAATTTCATCATCGTTTTTCCTTTTACTACATTTTTATTTGATTTTCACCTTTCAGTCTAAAGTTATGTTTTTGGAGGTATTCAGTGGATGAAGAATGCTATTGTGTGACATGGTATTTATTCCCAGAGTTCTCCAATTTCAGATCTTTGAGTGTGGTTAGAAAAATATGGTTCCAATTCATCTCAGTGTAAGAAGTCTTTGTGTTCGCTTTGGAATCATAACAAGTGGTCAGACAGATGGATTGATGGAAAGTTGTGCTTTTCTTTTACAAAAAAATACCAAACTGTGTAATGTTTACAGAACTTTGTCAGGAATTTGTTCTTTTCCTTCAGGAGTGCGGCCTTGTTGCAGCACTGCATTCTTTATATACTGTAATCTGCTTAACTATTCTGGCACAGCGTTAGTCTGGGATTTATTTAAAGTTACTAGCAGTAACAAAAAAAACTTGGTGAGTTGTAAGTGATCATTCTGTATATTCACCCAGTTATTCCTAATTTGGAGTAGATATTTTCAATTTATGTTAATTTTCTTAATGCAATTTAAGAAAATATCTAACTAAAGTAGAGGAAAGTTATGAATACTGTGAAGACTTTATTGCTACTGAAAGTGCTTTGAAAGTATCTTAACAAGTATTATTATATCCAAAACGAAAGACTGGAAGGTGTTGATGTCAATACATGTATACCAATAAACTATAAACTAAAAAGGAGAGGGGACATCTGGCCTGTGCACAATTCAGAAGCTGGCTTCTCTTATGGTATGCATGTGCAATAGTATCTATGGCATGGACAGCTTACACATCTGGAAAGCCATCATCAATGCAGAAAAGTATATGCAAGGTTCACATCTGACCTTGTTCAAACCCTTTTTAGGAAAAGCCTTTTTTAGCATGAGCCTTGCAAATTTCAGCAACACAACACTGAACTGCTGTTGCCATAAACGTCATAAAGTCCGTGTTGTTAGCATGATAACTTGAAAAATAAACGTGGTACCGACTTCCATTGTTGTGTGTGGTTACATCGAAGAAAGGTTATTTCCAAAAAAAATGGGTCACCACATCAAAATCCAAGACGTCTGCCACCATACATGTCTGTTCATGTTGTCAGCATGATAACATGATAAATGTTATTTATCGATTTCTACTTTAGTGTGTGGCTACATCTAGCTGCATGAAAGATTTCTTTTGAAAATTGGGTTGCTATGTTAAAATTCAAGATGGCTGCCACCATACATGTAAATGTAAACTGACCACCCTTTTATTGGAGGAAACTTTGCTTTCTAATTTTTATGTTGCTTAGAAGTATAGTTTTCTCACATGATTGGGTTGGCTGAAGATTAATCTATGGCGGCCATTGTCACCATTGGCCACCCCCTGGCTTTGCCATTGAGCTTGGTGGTGGATAAAACTGCTCTCTCCACTCGCCAGAATCTGTCACTCTGCGCTGCCTCAGACAAGCAAAACCAATACAAGGCACCTTTAGTCTTATACACNTGGACGACTGAGAATCTTCACCAGCAAATCTAACTACGTAATATTAAGTTTTTGTCCAAAAAGACCAACTTGTCCACATTTTCTGCTAAAAGCACAGATCTAGTTGCAGTGAATATCTCCAGTGGTGGAGAAAATCATCTCAATAACAACAGTAGCAGCAGTGTGGCTGTATTTGTCCTCATTACTCACAACCTCTTCTTGGACCTGCTCCCCCAGGTGAGACAGGTCCCTGGAAAAGTTCAGAGTTCAGTCATCACACACTTCTTAGCTGCAGGTGATCTGGTGGATTTCCCTGAAGAGGAAGAAGTCAGCTGCTATCTCTGTCCCAGACTGGAAATAAAACACAAGGTTTAAAAAAATGAGTTAATAAGATTATAATTTTAAATTAAAAAGATTAATTAGATAATAATAATAATAATAATAATAATAATAATAATAATAATAAATGAACAATACCTCTTCTTGAACAGTTGTTAGGAGGTGGTTGAATCTCTCGGTCATCATCATCATCATCATCATCAGGGCTTTAATCAGCTTCAGGGCTTGTTGACAATATCAGTTTTAGCTTTTTCATAAAGTGCTGAACTTTTTGGCTGACGTGTTGACATGATGGATGTCGTAGCCGGGCTCAAGAACTTTAAAGTCAGCGCATCAACAACATTCAGACGTAGATCCAGAGCTTTAAAAACTCATACAGCTTGTGGTATTGCTCTGGACCGATCTGACCTACCTGATGAAGGTCGTTTAAATGCTGCTGCTGTTAGCAGTGTTTGCAACAAGCTGCTTTTCTTGCTTGTAGAAGACGTTCACGTTCAGATGATGTCATTTCAAGAGTGTTATCAAGTCAGACATGTTGCCTGCTGCAGATCCAATCTCAGTGAAACAATGTCGACTCACAGCTTAGGATTTGTTCACGTCTTTTTTTTTTCTTTTTTTTTGCCTGGCTCTGGTCGAAAGCGGCAGCTTCTCTCCTTTCCTCCCCCGTTTTTCCTGTTAAATAATTACGGTACGGTACGGAGTCTTTTTCCTCAACTCGGGATGTTGTGAGACGGTGGGCGGAGTACTTCGAAGACCTCCTCAATCCTACTGGCACGTCTTCCACTGAGGAAGCGGAGCCTGGGGACTTTGGGTCGGGCTCTCCAATCTCTGGTGCTGAGGTCACCGAGGTGGTTAAAAAGCTCCACGGTGGCAGGGCTCCAGGGGTGGATGAGATTCGCCCGGAGTTCCTTAGGGCTCTGGATGTTGTAGGGTTGTGTCGGCTTACGCGACTCTGCAATATCGCGTGGACATCAGGGGCAGTTCCCTTGGATTGGCAGACTGAGGTGGTGGTTCCCCTATTCAAAAAGGGGGACCGTAGGGTGTGTTCCAACTATAGGGGGATCACACTCTTAAGCCTCCCTGGTAAGGTCTATTCAGGGGTTCTGGAGAGGAGGGTCCGTCGGATAGTCGAACCTCGGATTCAGGAGGAGCAGTGTGGTTTTCGTCCTGGTCGTGGAACACTGGACCAGCTCTACACCCTCAGCAGGGTCCTGGAGGGTGCGTGGGAGTTTGCCCAACCAGTTTACATGTGCTTTGTGGACTTGGAGAAGGCATTCGACCGCGTCCCTCGGGGGGTTCTGTGGGGGGTACTCCGGGAGTATGGGGTACCAGGCCCATTGATATGGGCTGTTAGGTCCCTGTACGACCGGTGTCAGAGCTTGGTCCGCATTGCCGGCAGTAAGTCAGGCTCGTTTCCGGTGAGAGTTGGACTCCGCCAAGGTTGCCCTTTGTCACCGATTCTGTTCATAACTTTTATGGACAGAATTTCTAGGCGCAGCCAAGGTGTTGAGGGGATCCGTTTTGGTGGCCTTAGAATCACTTCTCTGTTTTTTGCAGATGATGTGGTCCTATTGGCTTCATCAGGTCGTGGTCTACAGCTTTCACTGGAGCGGTTTGCAGCAGAGTGCGATACTGCCGGGATGAGGACCAGTTCCTCCAAATCCGAGGCCATGGTCTTGAGCCAGAAAAGGGTAGCGTGCCCTCTCCGGGTCGGGGAGGAGGTCCTGCCCCAAGTGGAGGAGTTTAAGTATCTCGGGGTCTTGTTCACGAATGAGGGAAAACTGGAGCGTGAGATCGATAGGCGGATAGGTGCAGCGTCCGCAGTGAAGCGGGTGCTGTACCGGTCTGTCGTGGTGAAGAGAGAGCTGAGTCAAAAGGCAAAGCTCTCAATTTACCGATCGATCTACGTTCCTACCCTCATCTATGGTCATGAGCTTTGGGTTGTGACCGAAAGAACGAGATCTCGGATACAAGCGGCTGAAATGAGTTTTCTCCGCAGGGTGTCTGGACTCTCCCTTAGAGATAGGGTGAGAAGCTCAGTCATCCGGGAGGGACTCGGAGTAGAGCCGCTGCTTCTCCACATCGAGAGGAGCCAGTTGAGGTGGCTCGGGCATCTGGTTAGGATGCCTCCTGGACGCCTCCCTGGTGAGGTGTTCCGGGCATGTCCCACCGGGAGGAGACCCAGAGGAAGACCCAGGACACGCTGGAGGGACTATGTTTCTCGGCTGGCCTGGGAACGCCTTGGGATTCCCCCGGAGGAGCTGCTCCAAGTGGCTGGGGAGAGGGAAGTCTGGGCCTCCCTACTTAGGCTGCTACCCCCGCGACCCGACCCCGGATAAACGGAAGACAATGGATGGATGAATGGATGGAAGTTTTACTTCGTACTTCAAAGCAGAGTAAGTTTTATTTTAGACATTAAAGGTGTCGCCGCAAATGAGCAGAATTTATTAAAATTTGTGATTTTAATGGGATTTTCAAAATAAAAGAAAACAACAGGAAACTGAAATGATTCAGAACTGGACTGCTTTTATCTTGGACACCATAATCACCGTGGCGTGCTGGAAAATGTTTGTCCTACTGCGTACGTTCTCACCCCACGATGGATACCTCACAGGCTGGCGTGTTGAATCTGGGATGTAATCTCAGAAGCTGAGGTCTTCCAAGAAATTATCTGCGGCTGTTTGGAAGAACAGACGCCCCTCCCTCTGCTTGGATCTGGTAGTGGCGAGATAGGCAGGATCTTCCAGATGTCCACGATGAAATTGTGAACAATGAGAGTCCAATGGTTTAATTATACCAGATTCTCAGACTTTTCACAGCTTCAAAAACCAACACATTCAGACGCATCCGGGAGATGGGCTACAACTGTCTGGTTCCTCGGGTCAAGCCACTTCTGAACCTGAGCCAACATAGGAAGTGTCTCAACTGGGCCAAGGAGAAGAAGGGCTGGACTAATGGCCAGTGGTCCAAGGTCCTCTTTTCAGATGAAAGTAAAGTGTACCTTTCATTCGGAAATCAAGGTCCATGGGTTTGGAGGAAAAAGGGTGAGGAACAGAACCCATACTGCTTGAGGTCCAGTGTGAAATATCCACAGTCAGTCATGATTTGGGGTGCAATGTCTAGTGCAGGTGTTGGTAAACTCTGCTTTCTTAAATCCAAGGTCACTGCAACCATCTACCAGAATGTTTTAGAGTACTTCATGATTCCTTCTGCTGAGGATCTGTATGGACATGCAGATTTCATCTTCCAGCAGGACCTGGCCACTGCCCATGCCGCCAGAAGCACCAAAACCCGGTTTGATGCCCATGCCATCACAGTGCTCGAGTGGCCAGTCAACTCGCCGGATCTAAACTCCATCGAGAATCTATGGGGTTTCTCAAGAGGAAAATGAGGGGCACCAGACCCAACAAAAAAGAAGAGCTGACAGCAAGCATCAAGGAAATCTGGGCTTCCATAACTCCCAGGCAATGCCACAGGCCGATTGCCTCAATGCCACGTCGCATCGAGGCAGTGATTAAGACAAATAGATACCCAACCAAGTATTGAAGATTGACATATCGTTTTTAAAGTGCCATACTTTGATTGATTTGTTGGGATCGTAATGTCTTTATTTTTTCTGTAAAAACTGAGAAGCAGTGTGGGCTGATTTCTCTACAGTATTAAACATTTTTGAATTCCTGATTTTGTGGGTTTTATGAGCTGGAAGCCCAAATTATGTAAAAATAAACAAATAAATACTTGAAATTGTTTAAATTGTGGGCCCTGAATCTATCATCTATTAAAGATTAACTTTTGAATGGAATTATGGAAGTTAAACAACTTTTCCATTATATTCTATTTTTTTTGGAAAGGGTCTATAGCAGGGGTCTGCAACCTTTACGATCAAAAGAGCCATTTCTGCATATTTGTTCACTAGCTTAAATGTGTCCAGAGCTGCAAAACTCACTGCAATTGTCATTATCAACTGGTGGCCCATGGCCCACTTTAAGTTTGTTAGAGGGAGGTTTTCTGGCCAGTAGGCCGTTAAGTTATAAAACTAAAAACATCTAATGATTGTTAACATTTGTTACATCCCTATGGGTAAGTTGTTTCAGTCAGGTCAGAGGGATGATACGTTTAAAGGTTTTGAGAGGTTAATAGGCTGCAGCTATGGGTTAATTGAAGCGCTGCAGGCGGGGGTGGTTGCTTCCTTTTCTATTTAGATCCAGTCTGAAGATGCAGAGAGAGTGGAGAAGCAGCTGCAGCGGTCCAATCAGCAGGAGCAGGGCAGAAGTCCGAAGCAGGAGCAGCTGAGAGCCATGGCCGAAAGGAATTGAATGAAGCCAATGATGAAAAAATCCGTATGAAGAAGTCTGCATGAAGAAGTCCGTATGATGAAGCCCGTATGACAAAACCTGTATGACAAAGCCCGTATGATGAAGCCGAGAGATGAAGCCAAAGATGTTGTTGTTGTTGCCATGAGGAGAAGACGGTGAAGCTGTCGTTATGAGAGGAGAAGAAGGTGGAGCTGCCGTTGCTGTAAGAGAGGCTGTGACCTGCTGTGTTGTGAGAAGAAAACGAAGGAGACCTGCTGTCGTTTGTGTTGTAAGAAGAAGAAGAAGAAGGAGACCTGCTGTCATTTTTGTTGTTATGAGGAGCCGAAGACCTGCTGTTGTGGTTGTGTGCGGGGCGCGCACATCCTAGAGGCGTGAGCGACCGACCCACATTTTTTTACTTACTTTGAGAGGGACACAGGGAAGATGAGGGTTTTAGACTATTTTTTGTTTGTTTTTCAGGACTGCTGGAGGTGGCACAGCCAGGGAAGCACGGCCGAAGAGCCTAAAAATAAACTTTTTCTTTTAACCCTCATGTCTCATGTCCCTTCATGTTACTGGACCCCTTAGGCGTAACATAGGCTTGTCCGGGATGACACAAATTGAGCTATTTTTTGAGCTATTTTTTGTGCATTTTTGAGCGGACTTGTTGGAGCAGATTGTCAACTGTCAGCTGTGGTGCGTTCAGGCGCGGCTGGGAGTTTTTTAGTGTTCGTGTGCTGTAGTCTGCAGGCAGTAGTTTTTTTGGGGGTTAGCTGTTTAATATTTTTTTCTTCCTGCAACCATGGGCTATGCTGCTGTAATTTGTTTGAGGGAGATCAAATTGGAAAAGCGAAGGTGTGCTTTGAGGGTGAAGGAGTTGCAGATTCAGTTGGAGACTGACTCATCTTTGAGGGACTTGGCGCTCAGTCATGCACAAGCTTTAAAGGACATAGTGCACAGACATAAACTTGCTTTAGAGGACAAGGAGCTTGTTTTAGAGCAGCAACAGGCTGCTCTGAGGGAAAAACAATTGGTTTTTGAACATCAGTTAGAATTGCAGCATTTGGTTCGTATGAGAGAATTAGAGCTTGGTGATGAACATGTCCCGTTTAGTGGGCTGGGGTTTCGCTCCAGGTGGTGTTCAAGCGATGATGAGGTAGGACAGTGCTCCAGTTTTCCTGTTGCAGGCGTCTCTGAGCTTGTGAATGATGGTTTGGCTGTGGATTGTGGGTTTGTCACTCCAGAGGTGACACAACAGGTGGAGGAATGCGATAGGGACGGTGTTGTGATTGATCTGAGTGACTGTTGTTTGTTCATCTCTGAGCCGGAAAACGTCCCAGTGCCTCAACAGGAGGTGAAGAAGATTGCAGAGGTCGAAGTTGAACTTAATCTGGGTGACTGTTTTTTACTTTTTTCTGAGTCTGATAACCTCATAATATTTTCCCAAAATAAGAAGGTGAAGCTGTCGTTGTTATGAGAGGAGAAGGTGGAGCTGCCGTTGCTGTAAGAGAGGCTGTGACCTGCTGTGTTGTGAGAAGAAAACGAAGGAGACCTGCTGTCGATTGTGTTGTAAGAAGAAGAAAGAGGGAAGAAGAAGGAGACCTGCTGTCATTTTTGTTATGAGGAGTCGAAGGAGGAGTCGAAGACCTGCTATAGTGGTTGTGTGCGGGGCGCGCACATCCTAGAGGCGTGAGCGACCGACCCGCGTTCTTTTACTTACTTTGAGAGGGACACAGGGAAGCTGAGGGTTTTGGACTTTTTTTTCTTTTTTTTCAGGACTGCTGGAGGTGGCACAGCCAGGGAAACGTGGCCGAAGAGCCTAAAAATAAACTTTTTTCTTTTAACCCTCGTTTGTCTCGTGTCCCTTCATGTTACTGGACCCCTCGGGGCGTAACAACATTTATTGATATTTTTCCATTTTGAGATAAAAGAAAAGACTGGATTCCATCCATCCATCCATTATCTTTACTTGATTTTTACTTTCTGGGTTGTGGGGGATCACTGGTGCTCATATCCAGGTTGCAAGTCTATCACAGAAGGCTGGATTCTTGTAAAAGAATGAATATATATAATATATATATATATATATTTTTTGTAAAACAAACAATGAACAGTTCAGGCTTATGTGTTGTTTTTTTAATTGTGGAGAAATTGAGTATCCTACTGAAGGGAACATGAGGGAGACCCTATATTGTGTCTTTAAACACATATAGTGCTACCCAGATGTAAAGGATTTTAACAGGGGTCAGTATTAAGCTGACCTCTTTATCCTTAATTAATTTACTTATTCAGATTGAATAGTAATTTCACGGATTCTTTTCTTTTTCAGTTTACCCAATATTTCTGTGATCTTTATGATGGATAAATAAATAAAGCCATTAAGTGACAGAGACGTTAACTTAGTTGATATGTCAAAGACACTATCATTTATTTAAAATAAATCAACTAAATTAACACCATTACACTTGATTGACATGATTTCACTTTCTTTCAATTTAATACGTCAGCACACTTGAATTACAACACAACAGACCTAAATACAGGATGTTAAACATATTTAGTCTGAGGGCTCTTTAACTTAATTAGTTTCCAGCTTAGAATTTGAGGGAAAAGAATAGGAGGAAAGATGGAGAGATGGTTTACAGGAAATGGTCTTGAGCATGTTACCAAAAGTGACACTTTCCGTCCGACTTCTGCTAAACCCCAGGTACGTTTGTAAACAGCTCTTTACCTTTTGACGACAGCCCGGTAAGAGAGAAGACCTTGTAGCTTTTCAGATGCACGGGTCCTTGTGGGAACCAGTACCTCCGAGCAGGTTATTCGTTTACCTTCCAACGTCTCCTGGTTTCGCGTTGGTCATCAGAAAATGCGTCAGCTCCTGGCCTCTGACTTCAAGATAACTATTCCATGAAGGAATAAACAAAGTTTTGAGCTTGTACGCTCGGTTCAAGTGGACTCATAACAGCATGTTATCAGTCCCAGCTGAATGACTGTCCTTGGCGGGTGACAGGCATTCATTCAGCTCTTTGGGACGTCTTCATGTCTTGAAGTTCCCAGCAAACTCAACAGTTCCAGCAACAGCTTAGAACTTAATAAGAGAATCCGAGAGGAGTGAGACTTGGCTCTTTTTCATTGGTCCACTTGTTATCACTATTCAAGGTGAAATTCAGCGCAGAGAAGGAAATTGTTTAGGAAAAGTATCTGAGTGAGAGACTTTCAGACGCTAGATGAGAGTTTTAGCTGAAACTCGACAAAAACAATTTCTGTATAAGTCAGTTTGACATTTTAGCTGAACTTTGACACCTTTTCATTTGCAGAAATGACACATTGATGTTTCACATTTAAAGAATAACAGCATATAACATATATCATGAAAATGACAAAAGTTATTCTTTTGATTACATTAGAATAAAATCAAAGATAGAAATAGTCTCTTTTGGTGACTATATTCTCAGATTACAACTAATGGAATAATTTGTAGTAAATGTCTTGTTTTAATGAGAGGTCAGTAAAGGTCATCTCTGGAACAGTTCAAACACACACAGGCGTATCATGCCCACTACACTACCTTAAAGAAGAAAAAAAGCATGAAGTTAAAAGAGTATAATAGACCTTTTACCAGTTGACGTCATCACGCAAAGCTCGGCAGAAACGAGCGTTCTGATTGGACGGCAAAAAGCAGAAACCGGATGCCGGGGGTTAGGAAGGATCCGAGGAGCTTCGTAATGATAGAGAGTTGTAATTTAGAAGCTTGATTTCTTAAAATAGTGGACAACCACTGGTCAAAATGCCTGAACATTGTGCCGCAGATACGAGAGGAGGTGAT
>JBBPBX010013063.1:27529-43706 GCA_038048925.1 Garcialebias charrua
AGGGAAAAAACAGTCAACAATCTGGAACTTTTTTGTCACGTTTATTTTTTAAATATTTTTTAGGAAGTGAATTATAAAAATACTTCTCTCATAACACAACAAAAAAACAAAATGTTGCTTGATTTTGTGAACAATTTTCAACTTCTACTATATTTATCACATGTAGGACAGTATGTGAGCCCCTTCTTGTTTGCTCTGGTGATGGACCGACTAACAGATGAGGTCAGGCAGGAATCCCCATGGACTATGATGTTTGCAGATGACATTGTGATATGTGGTGAGAACAGGGAACAGGTGGAAGAGAACTTGGAGAGGTGGAGGTATTCACTTGAAAGAAGAGGAATGAAAGTCAGCCGTAGTAAGACAGAGTACATGTGTGTGAATGAGAGGGAGGCTGGTGGAACAGTGAGACTACAAGGAGCAGAGGTCACAAAGGTGCAGAACTTCAAGTACTTGGGGTCCACTGTCCAGGAAAATGGGGAATGTGGTAAAGAGGTGAAGAAGAGAGTCCAGGCAGGATGGAGTGGATGGAGAAAAGTTTCAGGAGTGATTTGTGACAAAAAGGTGTCAGCAAAGGTCAAAGGAAAAGTTTACAAGACAGTGGTGAGACCAGCTATGTTGTATGGTCTGGAGACAGTGTCATTGACAAAAAGACAGGAGAAAGAACTGGAAGTAGCAGAAATGAAGATGCTGAGGTTCTCCTTAGGAGTGACAAGGATGGATAAGATCAGGAATGAGATCATCAGAGGTACAGCACATGTTGAACAACTGGGAGATAAAGTTAGGGAGGCCAGACTGAGATGGTTTGGACATGTCCAGAGGAGGGACAGTGGGTATATTGGTAGAAGGATGTTAGAAATGCAGCTGCCAGGAAAAAGACACAGAGGAAGGCCAAAGAGGAGATATATGGATGCAGTTAGAGAGGACATGAAGGTAGTTGGAGTGAGGACAGAGGATGCAGAGGACAGAGTGAGGTGGAGGAGGATGACTCGCTGTGGCGACCCCTGAAAAGGGAAAAGCCGAAAGAAGAAGAAGAAGAAGGACAGTATGTGTGAACGTGAGAATGGGCTTTGCAGATGTGTTTCTCACATGTGCAGCACACAGCTTTTGTCTTGCAGTCCTTCTTCCAGGGGCAGAACTGGCACCTTTTTCTTTTGACTGACCCAGCTGCAGCCTTTATTATTTCTTAGTTTGTTTTTTTGTTTTGCTTGGCAGCTTGTGTGATGTGAGGGGTTAGCTGCAGATCAAGAGTGCAGGTGCAGGTCAAATGCAAGTTCTAGTGTCTTTGATGTGTGTGTGTGTGTGTGTGTGTGTGTGTGTGTGTGTGGTGTGTGTGTGTGTGTGTGTGTGTGTGTGTGTGTGTGTGTGTGTTAGAGAGAGTTTGTGTGTGGCCTTTGAACTTTTTTCTGGTGTTTAAATGCCTTTATAATTCACGGGTCAAAAATGACCCATAGGACGATCTTTGGACCCTAGTGGTGTACAGCCCACATGGAAACCTAGACAAAAACAAAGTATCACTTTTTGTAATGATGGGGTCACTTTAGGAAAAGTCATAAAATTTCAAGTTGGAAAAATATAGTTTAAGGTATTTTTTCTATAGCTAAACATGGTAGCGGGTCACTTTTGACCCGCAGGACAACACAAGGGTTAAAAGAATTAAAGCTACCCAAATACAGAAATGTACAAGAACAACCTTTTCAGGTCACAATTTAAATCGCTTAGTATCATTTCTTGCTTATTCTAACCAGGCAGGGTGAAATAAAGAAAGCACTATCTCTAGATATTTGAAATACTAACAAAACTGGAGCCAACTCACTGGGCAACAGTTAAAATGATCTCAGACTTGATTATATTGCTCTAGGCTATTGGAAAGTAACCATCCATGAAGGTAGTAAATGCTATTGAAGCATCACTGAGCAAATACATCCCAGTCTGAGTTTTGTTTTAGTTTTTTTCTCTCAAGGATGGAGTCTATGCTCCACTGGCAATCCAACAATATATATGGTGGTTTTAAAAAAAAGAACTAAAAAAAGACAAAGTGCTTTTGTAACCCAAGTAAAATCTGACCTTAAGTACTTACTTTGTTTTAGACACTTTAGATGCATCACCAGTATTTTAAGCATGATAGTCATGTGATCACAATCACCTGATCCATTCATCCAATCACATTGTATGGAGTGGTAATACAGGGCCTGCTCCAGCTTTCCCCAGGGAAGGTGTGTTAGCAGCTACGAGCAGGAAGGTGACGGATCTCGAGCCTCAGGTCTGTGGCAACGGGCGCAAAATTCAAACTTGGAAGGACAAACTTTTTGATGGATAATTGTGGATTTTTGACTGGACGGTTGGCATAAGCTGGTATGTGACTGGGTCAGAATGGCAAACCAGGTAGGAGATAATGAGGAGGACATGATGTTAGTGGATTGGATGCAAGTAAGAAGAGGAAGAGGATGAGGTCGAGAAAGCAGCGGAAATATGAAGGAAGGTGGGAGGGTGTTAGTCAAGGAAATAAAAGAGAATTAGAGAGAAATAGTTTGAATAAAGAAAGAGCAATTCGTAGGAAGGTCGTGAGGGAGGAATTTGAAACAATTCTCAAGTTTGTGAAGAAAAGTGAAGAAAACCAGGGATACTTAGGCCCAATTATAATATCTAAAGAAATAAAAAAGAAAATAGCAGAGGTAGAAATGGTGAAGGTGTTGAGGGATGGAAACTTACTGATAATCTGTAAAACTGTAGAACAAAAGAACAAAGCATTACAAGTTGATAATATCTGCAAAAAGCTGGTGGTAGAGAAACACAATGTAAGAGAAAATAAAGTCCTGAAAGGAGTGATTACAGGAATACCAGTGGAGGAGGATTTGGATAAATTAAAACAAAACATTGTCGGAGTAAAGGTGAACACTTTAAAGAGACTAATGAGAACAATTGATTGAGAAAGAGTGGAAAGCATGTATATTTTAATAGAATTCTCCGAAACAATAATGCCAAAAAGAATACAAACAGGATTCATGAGTTTCCCAGTCAGGCCTTTTATCCCCCTACCACTCCGATGCTACAAATGTCAGAGGTATGGACACATGGCAGTGGTGTGTAAAGGCAAGCAGAGGTGTCCTGAATGTGGAGAGGAGCACAGGATAGAAGAATGCAAAGAATCAGTCAGGAATGATAATATAATAATATAAGCATTAGATAAAGACTAGCATTAGCATGTTAGCTCCACAAACAAATTCACCAGAATAAACAGTCAGCTGATCTGAAGGCTTTTTTCACAACCATGTAAAAATTGAGAGGCATATAAGTCAGAAATGCAAATAGACATTAGATAAAGGGCTTTCATGATTCAAAATGTACCTGTAGCCAGCCTGCTTGTCACTGTATGGCTGATTTTCCAGAAAAATAAATAAATAAACAACCGGAAACACGCTGTCGATACGTAGCGTTCATGTTAGACGAGTCCAGGCTCGAGGGCGGCGAAAACTGCGTCCTTAAGACTCCAATAGTTTTGTAAAGATGGGACATAACTACGCATGTGCAATTGATAACGAGAGTCAATGGTTTAGCTGCCAGAGCCCACGGAGGACCGGAAGTATGTCACAATCAGAAAACGTTTTTTGAAACAAACAATATAACTCATCATTACTCAAATAAAATATTTATCCTACACAACTAAAAACATATATGCATACATTTCGAAATATTTTTATTTTATTATTTTGAAAAAAAAATTAAGTCTTCAAATGTTAAAGAGCTGCAAAGGTTCCAGAGGGGCGGCACCCCTAGTGCCCTCTAGTGGCGGCCACCCCTGATATGTATAAAGGAAACATGATTAAAAGCAACATTAGAATTTGTAATTAAAGGATATGATGGCATCAGAAGGGATCAGCAAGATGGAAATGGAGGAGGGTGTGGAATATTCTTAAAACAAGGAACACAATATCAATTATTAAGAAAAGGCATAGATTTAGAATATATAGTGGTGTAAATATGGGATAAAGATGGAAAATATAAAATAATAAATTGTTATAACCCTTGTAAAAATATATCAATAGAATCAATGGAATAAATAATGGTATATTTAGAAGGAAATGTAATATGATGTGGGGATTTCAATGGCTATAGTACACTCTGGGGTAAAAGTAATGATAAACAGCAAACAGCGGAAAACCTCACACTGTCAGTAGAAAAACTCATTTTATTCATAGCATATGTCATCAACTGTACAGATCAGGCTAAACACAGAACAGAAAATATTAAAATAATAACAAGGGGGCAGAAAAGTTTCTGGGATTCAAATCGGCATCTTGGGAAAACATAAGTTTTCATGTCAATAATTGTAGTAAATATGTTGGAAATGATAACAATAGAAATAATAAAAAAATAATTAAATGAACATAATAATAAGTTGTGTATATTGATCTCCATCCTCAAATATTGAGTTATTCACAGATAAAATATTGGAGTTACTAGAAAAGAATAGAAATAAAAAAGTTTTTTTATGTGGAGATTTCAATATTGACTTGGAAAATATCACTGATTCAAAAAACATCAGTACATTCATAAATGCAATGTATAGTTTAATTTTTATCCGTTAATATCAAATCCTACAAGAATCACATCTCAAAGTGCTAAAATAATTGATAATATATTTACAAATATAACAGATGGTGATGTGCTGACTGGTATTTTGAAGACTGATCTTAGTGATCATTACCAGTCTTCACTATTTACAAGAATGATAATGGTATAATAAAAACAATTACAAGAAAGAACAAAAAAATTATTATTATTATTTTCTTCTTTCAGCTTCTCCCTGCGTTAGGGGTCGCCACAGCGAACTAGTCGCATGAAGAAGAAGAAAGAACAAATATAATAAACACATAAAAAAAGCATTAGACAAATTAAAAGATGAGTTGGATAAACAAAAATGGGATGATGTGTATGTAGATGATGTGAACAAATCTTATGACGAATTTATGATGATTCTGGAGGTCTTGTACAAAAAAATGTGTACAAAAAATTATATAAAGAAAAATACAGTGGATCATCCATGGATGACTAAAGGATTAAGAAATGCATGTAAAAAAAATCATCTGTATTCGTGTTTCTTGAAATCGAAAACTCAAGAGGCTGAAGAAAATATAAAATTAAAAAGTACAAAAACAAATTAGTTGGGATCATAAGGAAACACAAGAGGGAATACTATAGTAAATCATTATATAAATATAGTGGTGATATGCGTACAACTTGGAGAGTAATGAAAAATATTTAGATAATGTATAAAGTGAGAACGGAACTTTCACAAAATTTTGTGGAGAATGATGAGGAAATCATGATGATGAAGAAATTGTAAATGGATTTAATAATTATTTTATTAATAATTATTTTGTGAATGTTGGGTCTAGCCAACTTACACGGAACTTCACCTGATTATCTAAAGGACATTCTTGCACCATATTTATCTACCCGGTCTCTACGATCACAGAACAATAATCTCCTTCACATTCTGTGAACCAAATTAAGGACCATGGGAGACCGGGCGTTCTGTGTGGCTGCCCCCCGCCTATGGAACTCCCTCCCTGACTACCTGAGAGCTGGGTGACTTTAAAAACGGCTTGAAGACCTTTCTTTTTAAGCGAGCTTACTCTGCCTCCTCATGATTTTATCTTTGATCTTAGTTGATATTATTATTGATTTTACTTGTGTTATCACGTTTTATTTTTGATTTTGTTGCACTTTGTAGCACTTTGAGATTTTTGTTAATGAAAAGTGTGTTATAAATTAAATTAATTATTATCATTATATATATAGGCCATGGTCTTGAGCCGGAAAAGGGTAGCATGCCTTCTCCGGGTCGGGGAGGGGGTCCTGCCCCAAGTGGAGGAGTTTAAGTATCTCGGGGTCTTGTTCACGAATGAGGGAAAACTGGAGCGTGAGATCGATAGGCGGATAGGTGCAGCGTCCGCAGTGAAGCGGGTGCTGTACCGGTCTGTCGTGGTGAAGAGAGAGCTGAGTCAAAAGGCAAAGCTCTCAATTTACCGATCGATCTACGTTCCCACCCTCATCTATGGTCATGAGCTCTGGGTTATGACCGAAAGAACAAGATCTCGGATACAAGCGGCTGAAATGAGTTTTCTCCGCAGGGTGTCTGGACTCTCCCTTAGAGATAGGGTGAGAAGCTCAGTCATCCGGGAGGGACTCGGAGTAGAGCCGCTGCTTCTCCACATCGAGAGGAGCCAGTTGAGGTGGCTCGGGCATCTGGTTAGGATGCCTCCTGGACGCCTCCCTGGTGAGGTGTTCCGGGCATGTCCCACCGGGAGGAGACCCAGAGGAAGACCCAGGACACGCTGGAGGGACTATGTTTCTCGGCTGGCCTGGGAACGCCTTGGGATTCCCCCAGAGGAGCTGCTTCAAGTGGCTGGGGAGAGGGAAGTCTGGGCCTCCCTACTTAGGCTGCTACCCCCGCGACCCGACCCCGGATAAGCGGACGAAAATGGATGGATGGATGGATGGATGGAATAAAGTCTATACCCTCAAATATGTGTTCCAGACATTCAATTCCTTTAATTCTCCAACCTGGGAAATTTAACGTATTATTTTCTTGCTGTATGTCAGGATTGTTCCAGATGGGCGTATGTCTGCATGGGAGCAGTGAAGACTTTGTCATTTTCAGATACTCCTACCATGCCTTCAGAGATGAGCTAATATTGATACTCTTAATGCAGACATTTTTTTTATATCTGATCTAATAAATGGTAGATCTGAAATCCTAATATTATTACATAAAGTTTGTTCTATATCTATCCAAGTTTCGTCTAGTGCATTCGGATTTAACCACTTTGATACATATTGCAACCTGTTGGCTAAATAGTAGTAATAAACGCTTGGAAGTTCTAATCCTCCGGTATCTTTGGATTTCTGTAATGTTTTTGAACTAATACGTGGGGTTTTATTTTTCCAAAGGAATTTAGATATGAAAGAGTCCAGGGACTTGAACCATTCAGTTGAAGGTTTATTTGGAATCATTGAGAATAAATAATTTATTCTTGGCAAGACCATCATTTTTACTGAGGCAACTCTTCCCATAAGTGATATGGGTAGAGATCAAATTACAAATTACTACAGCGATTGATAAAAAACAACATTGTATAAGTATATTTGTGGATTTAAAAAACTAATTTGACACTATTGATCACACCAGAATCAATGTTAGGACAGGAGAAGAATCAACAAGTGATTTAACACTAGTATCAAACTCACTGGCTGGTAGTTGTGAATGGGATATTGATAAGAATACAACAATTGGAAGTGATCATTACCCTATTAAAATTAAAATACAAATAAAACCAGGAAGCAGCAACGTAGAGGGGAATAAAAAATGGAATTTCAACAAAGCAGAATGGAATAAATTTAATTATATCAGCAAACAAGAATTACAGAAAATTGACATGACAGCAGATGTAAATAGTATAAATTCAAATATTTGTAGGGTTATTCTAGAGGCAACAAAACATTTAGTAAAGAAAGGAGGAGGACGGAAAGAAAGGAAGATAGTACCGTGGTGGACAAGTGACTGTAATAAAGCAATCAAGTCAAGAAATAAAGCATTTAAAATTATTTTGAAAAATCCTATTTATCAACATTTAATATATTATAAAAGAGAACAAGCGAGTGTAAGGAGGATAATTAAAGAGGCAAAAATAAACGAATTGGAGAAAATTCTGTGACACTATTGGGAAAAAGACTAAACTTGATAAAATCTGGAAAGTAATTAAAATAATGAATGGCATCAGGAAAGAATATGGTTACCCAGTATTGAACGCAGATAAAGGAGTGATTATTAAAGATAAAGATAAATCTGAAATATTAACTGAAACCTTTAGAAAGACTCATAGTATAAATAACATTAGTGAGGAGAAAAAGAAAGGGAGGGAAGCCACAAAACTAAAGTATAGATATTTACAACAGAGTAGTGAAGTCATGGAGACTCCTGCAATGAGAAAACTTGGTCGCAGCCCCACCACAGCTTCTTCAGAACACAATTCAGAATGAATCACAATTTTAGCTAAAGGCACTGTAAAATCTTCCATGCTAAAACCACGTATAGGTAGCTTTGTTTCAATCTTCTCAATTTCATTTGAAGGTAGAATACCTTCCAGTATGAAGGATTGAGAGGCAGCTGTGTCACGTAATATTTTGACCGGTACCTTATTACCAGGTCGAGATGCAGTAACAAACCCATCCATAATAAACGGTCGGAATCTGTCATTCTCAGGAGAACCTGTTATGGAAGACAACTGTTTATTCAGGGTTTTAATCAGAGCCACTGGCTTTGAATCTTTTTTTTACTAACTTAGGGCAATGGGTACTAATGTGTCCTTCTTGTTTGCAATAAAAACAAACCACGTTATCCTTTGAAGTCATTCCATGCCCAAATGATGCTCCACTTTCACTACACCCCACAAACGCACCAGACTCCTTGTGAGGCGCAGCGCGTCCTCTCGGCTTCTCGTTTCCTCTGGATCTGAAAAATTGTGGAAACTCAATACCGTAGTTTTTAGATTGATCAAAGTTAGGTGACTTGTCAAACTTAGGATGCTCAAAACTAATTTTGTGCATCAACACATATTCATCCCAGAGCCATAGAGAGAGAGAGTTGCGACATACTTTGAACTCGCCGACAGGCGGTCACGTGGTTCATGTAGCTCTCAATCGTTCCAAACAGCTCGTCGCTGACAGTCAATTTGTATGGTGGCCGAGGGGTGCAAACGCGCAGCAAAAACAGAACAGCACGCTGCAAAAAGAAAACAGCGTTCCAAAAGTTGAAACACACATCAAAATGAAAACAACAGCGTTCCAAAAGTTGAAACACACATCAAAATGAAAACAACAGTGTTCCAAAAGTTGAAACACGCATCAAAATGAAAACAGCGCTCCAACAGATGAGGCGCACTGCAAAAGATAAGTCGCGCTCCCAAAAGGGGACGACCTGCAAATACAGAACGAGCTGCAAATAGAAAAGCCACAACGGAAGTGCTCCAGACCACTAGGGGCAGTCGAACAAAGAACAAATCATAAAGCATATTATAGTTTTCAGAATGGCACTAGTTATTTGTGTATTTTAACTTATTTATTTTAAGAATATTTTACACTACATCGGAACTGTCACATTGTATTTGTTTTAATAGTGTGCGGAGGAGAATCAATGCATGGATGCCAAGTTGGGTCAATGGTTAAAGAGATTGCCTTGAATGCGGGAGACCCTGGTTCAATTCCCAGTCTCGGAAATTTTCTGTTATTACTTTTTTTTTAAGCCTTTTGTTTTGGATAGATCGAACCAAGCAACAACAAAGAATAAACATGTAGATGTATTTATCTATTTCACCCGATCTATCCAAAACAAAAGGCTTAAAAAAAAAAAATTATTACCACAAAATTTCTGAGACTGGGAATTGAACCATGGTCTCCTGCATTCAGGGCGATCTCTTTAACCATTGACCCAACATGGCTTCCATGTAACAATCCTCCTCCGCACACTATTAAAACAGATACAACGTGACAGTTCCGATGTAGTATAAAATATTCTTTTTTTTTTCATTCATTCATTCAACCTTTATTTACACAGGCTAGCCTCATTGAGCCACGGGGACTCATTTACAAGAGGGACCTGTTTCACTCACATCCAGGGTCAATTTTAGAGTTACCAATCAGCCTAACATGCATGTTTTTGGACTGTGGGAGTTAAAATACACAAATAACTAGTGCCATTCCGAAAAGTATAATATGCTTTATGATTTGTTCTTTGTTCGACTGCCCCTAGTGGTCTGGAGCACTTCCGTTGTGGCTTTTCTATTTGCAGCTCGTTCTGTATTTGCAGGTCGTCCCCTTTTGGGAGCGCGACTTATCTTTTGCAGTGCGCCTCATCTGTTGGAGCGCTGTTTTCATTTTGATGCGTGTTTCAACTTTTGGAACGCTGTTGTTTTCATTTTGATGCGTGTTTCAACTTTTGGAACACTGTTGTTTTCATTTTGATGTGTGTTTCAACTTTTGGAACGCTGTTTTCTTTTTGCAGCGTGCTGTTCTGTTTTTGCTGCGCGTTTGCACCCCTCGGCCACCGTAAATTTGAGCAGCTACTGACGCAACATGAAACAAAAAACTGACTTTTCTTACTTTGTCCAGCGTTTTTCAGTAATTATTGAGCAGTAACAAACTGGTTACTTAACTGATTACTGATTATTTCACTGACTATGTGTAGTGTTGGATTCCTTCTACCGTTCTCCTCTTCATTTCTTATCCTGCAGCTCCACCTAGTGGCGTGAGCACTACACAACACTATGCATTTTTTTAAAGCATTTTTAGACGTGGCAGATGCATTTATCATTACAGTGAAACGAAACTGTCAGCTAACGCTTCACAAGGGCAAAAGAAAATTGTATTTTCATCAACTTACTAAAGAAAACACGTCTGAAACATCAACAATGAACTACGTTTGATGCTAGCAGCGCTACTGTTTGGAACAGTTTGGTGGAACGAATCGCCCCATAGATATCTTATGAATCGCCCCCTCCATGACCCATGTGACTTCCGCATTCCATTCTTACAATGGGAGTCTATGGAAGTGTCAGAACTCTCTCTCTCTATGGCTCTGATTCATCCACGAGAACTGCTGCTTTAGAAGCTTCCGTCACTTTGTTTTCATTCGAATAAGTGGCTACCTTCTCTGGTAAACTCTTTTTAAACTCCTCTATTAATATCAGCTGCTCAAGCTGACCAAAACCCGTCACAGAACTTGCCCCGCACAAACGATCAAAAATAATTTCTTTCTCTGTGTAAAGGCTCCCCCATAGCTCTGCGTTCGGCTGAACGCCGCTCCGTGCGCGCGTTCTGTGCATGCGCGTTCACCCGCACAGCTCTGCATTCGTTCTCACGTTCATTCTTGCGTTTTCGCTCCAAATTTTTGACGTCATTTGAGCAGCCACAGCGCAGAGCGTTCGCTGATTGGTCATTTGCTGACACGCCTACTGAATTGATTGACAGGTCGGGGGAGAGAAAAAAAAGGCGAGCCGGCACTTCACACAGCTTCAGCCGCAGCGGTGTTCTGTGTTTATATCTTATTAAAAAGTTCTAAAAAAAAAAAAAAAAAACAGGGAGCGCTGGTCCTGCAGCCCACAGCCCACCAGGAAATCTGCAGAACCTCGCGCAGCCACGTTGGACCAGAGTTTAATTTGCTCGTGACAAATTCATTCATTTCCTCATCATTTCAGTCATGGAGTCAGCGGAGGAGGAAGCGATCACTTGACTTTTGGCAAAAAAACAAAAGAAAAGGCCAGATCAGGGATTAAGAAGAGGGATTTAATACATTTCATACCATACCATACCATACCATTTTATTTATAAAGCACTTTAAACAGGAACAAGTCCACACCAAAGTGCTGGGTGGTGGGAAAAATGTCATGTGTCACATACAAAACAGTCCGGCGCCGGGCAGTGTATTGTGAGACAACGCGTTTGCGTATGCGGTCATACAAATTTGAGCTTGGCGCGTTCGTGCCCGCGTTCGAACGCTTGTGCCTCTGCGTACGAACGGCGTCGAGCGGCGTACGGCCGAACGCAGAGCTATGAGGGGGCCTTAAGTCTGACTATCTTCCTCAACTTCCGGAACTTCTGCCGGTACGCTTCCGGAACTAGTTCATAAGCCCGCATAATAGCTTCTTTCACCTTCACAAAATAATTACTGTCTGTTACTGAAAGATGCATAAGCATCCTGAGCTTTTCCTTTTAACACACATTGTAACAGTAATGGCCAAACATTTTCTGGCCATTTAAACGAGCGAGCAGCTTTTTCAAACAGGATAAAATATTTGTCTATGTCACTCTCATTAAATTGGGGTAAAGTGGTACATTTTTACTCACATTAAAGTCACGAGCAGGTGGCTGAGAAGGATTTGCACCGCATTCAAATTCCTTCAGACGAATTTCAGCATCCAACTCCATTTTCCGTTGTTCAAATTGAAGCTCTTTTTCTCTCAGAGCAGTGCGCTGCTGCTCAAAAATAAGCTATTTTTCTCTTAAAGCAACTTCGTTCGCCATCTCCATTTGACGCATTTCTAATTCAAGTTCTTTTAAACGCACCTCCTTATCTACCTCATAAGTTTTAAACGGGGAACTACTGGACTTTTTGGAACCATTTCAGCAGGAAAAATCCCGATGTGAACTAACTCTGAGATCAATTAATTTTCTATTGTCTCCCTCTTAGTGTGTTTATCCACAGCAATTTTAAAATGATTTGCCACGTACAACAACTGCTCCTGTGCGCAGTTCGCTAAAACCTCCAAGGTGGGTTGTTCCACAAAACTGTCTAAATCGAACTCTATAATTTTAGACACAAAACAGTTTGTAACCTGTTCACTCAAACCACTGTATACAACAGTACAACAACGTCCGAGCTGCAATAGAACATAGCACAACCCAAAAACGCACAGCTATCAACGCTCGACACAACCAACACGGAGCTGATCCAACTATGAATGGACACTACTACCAGAACTTTTTATCTTTCTTCGAGCCCCAATTAATCTTCAAATATGGGGAAACAAACACTGCTTTGGCAAGCGACTACACAAAACAGACGCCCAACTCAATCAAGCAACACAAAGAGCATAGCAGGTGATCAAAACACACAGAACACAGTTAAACACAACCTCACCAACACTGTATTCTAAAGGCAAACTAGGTCATTTCAGTCATCCCGGACGAGCCCCCAATAAATATGTTACGACCCGTAGAGACATAACATATTTAATGGACACCGGACACAAAAGAAGGTTTAAATAAAAGCTTTATTTAACTAATAATAAATGCCTTCAGACTGCAGGTGGGGTCTTCACAGGCTGCTTCCTCCAGTTCTGGGGTGCCTTCTTCTCTCTTAGCATCACAAAAAAGTAACAACTGAAAGATGGACCAAGTGAATCTGGCTAAAATGAAAATAACGCCGTTCAGGGAGATCCAACCCTATACAGGACCATCAAAACCTCCTAAACGACGATCTGCCTGACCAAAAGTCCCTCTAAACAAACAAAAGGCGATAACAGGACAACCAAAACTCACTTGGTCGTCAAAAAGCTAAAAATAATGAAGAATGTTGTATCTCAGCTCACAACAGCTGCCTCCTCTCAGACAGCCACACAAAACGCTGTTATTCAGGTCCAAGGACACCCTCACAAGCCACAACGGCTCAAATCCTCATTCCTAGGTTGGACTAGAGATCCAACGAGCATTCCAGGTGCTCCAACACACATATTACTCTAATTAAAACTAGAGTCCACACAAGCACGTACCTGCTCAACTCCAACTCCAACAGGAGCAAACCAAATGGCCAGGGAGGGTGGAGAACCCCCTGTGCACACACTATACAGCACTATAGCTGCTTTCAGCAAACTCAGTTTCCTTCAGTTTTCCCTCAGCAGGTTCCAATATATCCCTACTGGCTTCTACCAACCTCTGCTGGCTTTCAACAAACTTCAGCAACCTGTAGATCTCAGTCTAAGGGTTTTATAGACAGGACCCACAGGTGACCATCAGCGCTGACTAATTAAGCTTGATTAAAACAGGCTGAGTAAAATAAAAGGGTGCGTTCAGCAGGATACAGCAAACATAAACAATACATTACTAGGGTTTAAAATATCTGAAAACCCCGGGTTGCATAACAGTAGCATACTTCCCTGCGAGGCCCACTCTAGGGACACTACCCTGCGATGCCCACTCCCTGGTAGCATACTCCCCTGCGAGGCCCACTCTAGGGACACTCCCCTGCGAGGCCCACTCTAGGGACAATCCCCTGCGAGGCCCACTCTCTGGCAGCCCAAGCGAGTCTCTCTCCCCGGTAGCCCAAGCGAGGCTCACTCTCCGGCAGCCCATTCGAGGCTCATTCCAAAAAGAGGCTGTAGCCCATGCACGTTCACCCACCGGCAGCCCATGTGAGGCTCATTCCCAAAAAAAGAGACTGTAGCCCATGCACACTCACTCCCCAGCAACCCATGTGAGGCTCATTCCCAGAAAAGAGGCTGTAGCCCATGCACGCTCACTTCCCAGCAGCCCATGCGAGGCTCACTCCCCAGCAGCCCATGCGAGGCTCACTCCGTAGCAACCAACCCATGCGAGGCTCACTCCCCGGCAGCCCATGCAAGGGCCACTCCACAGTAGCCAATGTAGGCCCACTTCCCCTCTCTCTCCTCTGGCAACCCCTCTCACGGGTTCCCCCTTCTCTTTCTCTGGCAGCCCAAGCGAGCCCACTCTCTGGCAACCCAGGCAGGCTCACTCCTCTCTTCTCTGGCAACCCTTCTCTCGGACTCTCCCTTCACTTCCAGCCAGACCCTCGCTAGCTCTGCCCTGGCTCCCTCTTTGGGGGGGTGGGGGGAAGATATCCATAATCTATCTCTCTATGCCAGACATTCAAGCTCACAGCGGTCCGGCATGCATTCCTTCCGCCGGGGCCCGAGCGCCAAAGAACCCTTGTCAATAAAGCCTTTTAAAGGAGAAATGTAATCAAATCTGAAAAAATCGATATAACAAGAATTTCATATAGTAAACAACACACATAAACATACTTAGTATGCTTTTTTCAAGTCAGTAGCTTAAAGAAATAGTTTTTTTACATTTTTCCTGCTACATGCCGAAGTGCAGTGATTTCTGTAGTAATTTTCTGGACGCACTTTTATGACACAATTAAGACCTCCTTTGCTATCTTACAATAACACTGAAGCTATAAACCCATCATTACTGTCCTCTTGTCTGTCATTTAAAATGGAAGCAGAAGACTTTTTTGAATCTGAAGGATATCACTTTAGTTTGTCAAAAACAGTTTGGTGATTTAGTGCATTAATGGGCATTTCTATCCTGGAAATACGAATAGCCGTGCGTTAGCCGCCGCATGCTAACGTTAGCATGCTAGCGCCGTATGCTAACGTGGAAGTGGGGGTGTTGAAAATGTCCTGAAACAGTTACCAATGTCTTGTTAAGCTCTGTCTTCCCCAGAACATAGTAGGATCTAAAATGATTTTTAAAGATGAAGGAGCAAGTTGAAACATGCTGTCTCCCTCCTTGCTAGCAGGCTCCATTGGGAGCTGCCTGGCTAACTAACTACGGTGGCCCTACACGGCCAAAATTCTACAGCGGCCGAATGCACAGGAGCGGTAAAAATACAATATAAAATTTAAAAAAAGTTTTAAAATCGATTTTGGGGCTTTTAGAATCGATTCTGAATCGCCAGGACTAAGAATCTTGATTCTTTAAAAAATAGATTTTTTTTGCTGCATCCCTAATCGGTCTTTTGCAGACACGTGACATTTTGCACTCCCGGTCGCCATATTGTATGGATACCGGTTCATTTAAACAGAGGAAGTCCATGCATTATCTGCTACCTCGTAAGGATCAATGTTGTTAATTGAAGCTAACTTCACCATGTAACGTTCTCTGGCTTCAAGGTTGAGTCTCTATAAGGCTTCTGCTCATTTTTATATTTAGTTTACATTTTTCTGATGTTATTGTTCTGTATCGCACTGTATTTAACATGGACTTCCTCTGTTTAAATGAACCGGTATATACCCAACATGGCGACCGTAAGTGCAAAAAGACATGAGCCGTGACGTCACGTGCAAAAGACCGATTGCTACACACTGAAACCTTTTTGTCCACAACTAGATACACACACTAATATTACTGTATGAGGGACGACCGTGGCACTGCCTACGTCATATTCAGGGGACGGAGAGCAGGCAGGGGGAGGGGGGTCAAAAACACCAGATGAGAATTTTTTTCACTTTGCAAAGTCTAAATTTGAGTTAGGATGACATTTTTGACTTGTGAAAATTTCTCAACAAGCTTATTTTATGCTTTTCATTAGACTGCTATTAGCTTAAAAACACTTTTCATTTCTCCTTTAATTGTATTCTTCTCTCTCCGTGTGAGTCTCTCCAGGTTGAAATGAAGGCTCACCGCAAATTCAACATGGCATACTCGCCAGCTGTGGCTCATTGCTCATCAACCGTCCATCCGGATATAAGGCTCTCTTTCCTGGGCTCTTCTTGTTGCCAGCCAAGCTGCATCCCACCACCTCCACATCTCCACATGGGGTTTCGAGATCCTCAAGTCTCCCCTTTCTTCGTCCCAACTCCGCCACCAGGTT
>JBBPBX010013064.1:9545-34013 GCA_038048925.1 Garcialebias charrua
GTGGTGGGGGAACAGTGTGCTGGAACTACTCTGACTGATGAAGCCCTCTGGAGTGAGGGTGAAACGTTTCTACTAAAAAGAAATTGTCCAGATGACCTGATTGAGAATTATCGGATTTGATACCTGGATTACTGAGCATGAACTTTCTTATATACGTTTATGCTCGCAACAAAGCTCTCACTAGCTCGTAAGCGCTAAGCTAGCGCACTTGCATATCGCTACGTCTGTCGCATCTTAGCTAATGCATCTGTATTGCGCACCGCTAGCTTAACGCTAGCATTTAAGAAATTACTTTTTACTGTTAGCAAAATTATCTGCTATATTTTGTTTCTCTTGCTGCTATTTTTTGTTTTTTACGTTTTGATTGACTAGCCATATTGGCCGTGTATATCCTAATTAAATTAAGATATGTTAGCAAATGTCTTTAACCTGAAGCATGTTGTCTTTTCCCATGATTTTTTTGTCTTGCAGGTATGAGTTTAATATAAGCACCAGTGGGGTATACGCACTAGATTCTGTTAATCTCCTTTGCTCATTATGGACAGGAAACAACATTTACTTACATTATGAATAAACACTGCAGCACTGCATTAAATACAATTGTTCTCATATATTGATTTATTTTTCCAGTGAAACTGTTTTGCTGATTGTTCAATAGTAGAACCACAGAACCACAGTCTGTATCACTAATGTCTGTATCACATCACTGCCTATAATCATAATACTGTTTACATTCTCTGTTTACTTTTATTACTACTGCTTACATGTAATTACTACTGTTTACATTTATTTACACTACTCTAATATCTACACCACTGCTGGTACATATACAGTGTGCTCTGAACGGTCTTATTTAGGGATGCCCAATGTGCCTTACTGCATATGCCACTTTTTGCCTCTACAACAACATCAACTACTACCTCATACATATACTGTGTACATTGACTCATACGCTGCTTTGCCACTTTGCAAATGTCAATGCTAGAAACCTTTAGTTTATTTTAGTTATACTTTTTATACTCTTTTTTTATACCACTATGCAAAAAAAAAAAAAAAACTCAGGACAGTGTTAGTTTTACTATTTTTATGCTTATGTCTATTATTATATGTTTCAGTGTTTCAATGTTTAGATGTTTACTGTTGCACCGAGGGACTGAGAGAAACGCAATTTCGGTCCTGTGTATGTCCTGCACTGTACATATTGCAGATCTGACAATAAAGTTGACTTTGACTTTGACTTTGATAGTTCATGTGTGTATAGTAACTCAACAATAACCAGGTTTTAATGTAACACCCTAACCCAAAAAGGCTTGGGATGGCATATAAAAAATATCTACCGTAGTCTCTGATCAGCATGGACTTTGCTTGTACTTATTTGTTGTATGGTAATAAAGTTTTGCATTAATCAGATGCATGTACATCAGTAAGACATTAGATACCTATTGCTGCTAGAGGATAACGTTGTTCTTTGGTCTGACATGTCGCTCTTCACTGCAAGAATGCAGAGGTTGTTTATTCTGCTGTAATTTAGCAGCTTTGATAAGAGACACACCTCTAAAGTACTTCCTGTTCAGTGTTATCTGATAGCAAGGCCATATGGCCAATTTTAGCTGTCTGTGGAAACTTTTTGATTCAACAACATATAATTATCTTTTTTTTTGTCTCACCACAGCCTTTCCAATTTGATGTCGCTAGAACTCAGAGAAAATCTTTTGACATTCCTACCAGAGTACGTATTAAATTATATATGTTTGTAAACATTTACATCTTAAAACATTATTTTTATAAGGCACTTTGCATCTTATTAGGATTCCATTTCAATTTTGTTTTATGCCATCCGCAGGTCACTATCTCAGCTTCACAAACTTGAAGAACTTGACCTTGGTAATAATGAACTATACAATTTGGTGAGTTTTTTTTTTTTGCCCTCATTATTTTTTTCTTAGAAGGAACATTTACCATTTCCTTTGTTTTGGTCATGTCCGAGCAGATTGGCATCCGTTCAGAGCAGATTTCACATCTTTTCATGCAGATGGAAAGATGACGGTTTGTTTAGAGCTTTAATTTGAAGCTGCAGCCGTCCGTGAATGGTTAAACTCAGATGGTGAATAATTAACAGACAAATAAAGCCGCTCTGCCAAGAAATTGTTTTTTTCCCTTCCACCTTTATGAGATGACTTTTAGCCAATTGAGATCAAATTTTAGTTAGATGGTTAATATGTTTACTTGCTACGTTATAAAATTTTAAGTTCACTAAAAATATTTTTACACAGTTTAACAAAGTTCAGTCAGGTCATCTGGACGGTTTCTTTTTCTTTTGAGACTTTTGGTCCTTCATCCAAAGGACTTCATCAGTCTGAGGAGCCACAAACAAACTCAGTCCCACAAGCAGCACACTCAATAGCGAGCCAACCAATTTGCTGGTTAGAAGATGGTTTCTGAGGCCCGCCCTCTCTCCCGTCGACTCCTGAGGCAGCCATAGCTAAAATGGTTCAAAACATCAAAGTTCATGCTCAATAATCCAGGTAGAAAATCCAACAAAGTTCAGTCAGGTCATCTGGATGGTTTCTTTCTTTTTTGTTTTTTGTTTGTTGAGATGTTTCGTCCTTCATCCAAAGGACTTTGGATTCCTTTGGAGAAACCATCCAGATAACCAGACTGAACTTTGTTGGATTTTCTACCTGGGTTATTGAGCATGAACTTTGATATTTTGAACCACTTTGGCTATGGCTGCCCCAGAGGAGTTGACGGGGGAGAGGGCGGGCCCCAGAATCCATCTTATCACCAGCAAATTGGTTGGTCCACTATGTGGGTGTGCTGCTTGTGAGACCGAGTTTGTTTGTGGCTCCTTGGACTGATGAAGTCCTTTGGATGAAGGATGAAACGTCTCAACAAAAAAAGAAACCGTCCAGATGACCTGACTGAACTTTGTTGGATTTTCTACCTGGATTATTGAGCATGAACTTTGATGTACAGTATCTATAGTCATTTAAATCCATCCTGAAAAGTCAACTTTTAATTCAAGTTCAGTTTGAGTTCCATCAGAATTTTGAGGTTGTGATGTTTTTTTTTTGTTTGAGATTGTTTTTAGCTTATTTTATTGTACCAGTACTTCGTGATTTTTATTTTATTGATGGTTATTCCTGTTTGTTCTTGCTCTCCTTGTTAATCAACACTGTTGTTTTTAAATGTGCTATATAAATATATTTGATATTGACATTTTTTTTTATTAATTATGGTCACAATAGCAAAGGTATTCTAGTAAAGAAAGTTGGATTGTCACTGATCTGTGTTCCTCTGCTCTCTTGTTTCTGTCTCGTCTTATGTTTCTGGCTGTCTGGTCATTTCTACATTGTTTAGCCTGAATCAATTGGCTGTCTCATCAGCTTAAAGGATTTATGGCTGGATGGAAACCACTTGAAAGAAATACCCGCAGTAAGTTATTTGTGCATTTAATGTGTATAATGCTTATGTTAATTGAATGTGAAAGTACAGATATTACTGTTGTGTCTGTATATTCCTGATGGATTATCATGAACCTAATTTAAATGCATGGATTGTGTTTGTTGATGTGTACTGTAAAATGTGCATTTCTTCTCTTCCTGTCTTTGCTCTAAACTTTAGGCGATGGGCAACATTAAAAGCCTGTTGTGTCTGGATGTATCGGAAAACGATCTGGAAATTCTTCCAGAGGAGTTGGGTGGCCTGGTGTCGCTCACCGACCTGCTAGTCTCTCAAAACTCCATTGAATCTATTCCAGAAAGCATAGGTATTAAATGTGTTTTGAGCTTTTTATCAATATTTTGACACATTTTTTTAGTTTCTTTTTTTATAAATACCGTATATATTTGTTACCTGATTTAAAACGAACAAACAAAAAAATTATCATTCAACCAACATTACTTCAGATGCCTTGTATGCATGTAAGCCCTTTGAACCATCTGAGTACGGTATGTTACTTGATATACCGTAAATTGAAGCTTACAAATGACATAACCACAGTAAAAAATAAAATTGAAAAAATCTGCTAATGTGCCCTGTTATCCTGCTAAGCAAAGTCCACAAGGTTTACGTTTCTGCAAGGTACAATATGTTTATTGTGTGTGTTTTTGCTGTCTGCAGGGAAACTACAGAAACTTTCTATACTAAAAGCTGACCAGAATAGAATAACATATCTCCCAGAAAGCATTGGTAACTGTGAAAGACTTACAGAACTTGTGCTCACAGAAAATCAACTACAGGTTTGTGTTTCATCATTTTTTTGAATATGTTGTTATTATTATAATGTGAGATTACAGGTAGTCCTTGATTTACGGTGGTCTCTAGTTACGACGTTTCGCGGTTACGACGCATCTCCCATTAAAAAAAACTTTTTTTTTTGAAAATTTATTTTGAAAAGCCGAGTTACGCAGTTTCCAGTTTTACGGCAGTTTTACGGCAGTTTTACGGCAGTTTTACAGCGTAAACGCAATAGAGCATACGGAGGAGGGACGGACGGCTTCACCACATCATCCCAGTAGGAAATAACTCTTTTTTTCCCCCTTCATTATGGCTCCCAAATGTATGTGTTTTTTGATACGGTAATTATGTAGGGTACTGTGTTAGGATAGGCTAAGTGCTTGGTAAAATACAGTACTGTACATATACAGTAAGGTGAAGTATTTACGTATGTTCAGACTAACGTAGAAATTCGGGTTACAACGCAGCGTAGGAACGGATCTCCGTCGTAAGTCAAGGACTACCTGTACTACATTTAATGTTGGAGTTATCTATTATATTTAAGTGGTAGCACATTCAGATAATCTCATTCTCATGTTATCCCTCACTCATTTGTATTTCATCATAATCTCATTTTAGTCTTATTTTCACCTCATTCTCATGTTACTTTATAATTATTCTCATCTCTTGTTTATTTGACCATCTTTCTGATCTCACTTTAATATCATCTTCATTTTCATTCATCATCTTAATCTGTATCTCATTTCTTTCCCATATCACTTTAATCCCATTCTCATTTAATTTCATCTTCATTCTCTGTATGCAATCTTCATCTCATACCGGTAGTATAATCCTAATCTCATTCTTACATACGTTGTTTCTTATCCTTCCCCCTTTTATTTTATCCTTATTTTAATTTTCATCATAATCTCATTCTTGTCATCCCACTCTAATTTGTATTTCATCCTAATCTAATTGTTGTCTTATATTCACCTCATTCTCATGTTACTTTATCATTGTTCTCATCTCATTGTTAATTTTACCCTTTCTCATCTCACTTTAATCTCATCATTTTCATTTTCATCCTATCCTCAAGTAATTTTAATCTCATTTGAATCTAATCTTTTATCATCCTAATCTCTTTTCTAATTTCTTTCCCATATCACTTCAGTCCCATTCTCATTTCATTTTAATCTAACCCTCATCCTCTGTATCTCTTCTTATACAGTTCCTTCTAAAAAAAATTAGCATAAAGCTCATTATTTTCCATAATGTAATGATAAAAATGAAACTTTCATATATTTTGGATTCATTGCACACCAACTGAAATATTTCAGGTCTTTTATTGTTTTAATACTGATGATTTTGGCATACACCTCATGAAAACCCAAAATTCCTGTCTCAAAAAATTAGCATATTTCATCCGACCAATAAAAGAAAAGTGTTTTTAATACAAAAAGTCAACCTTCAAATAATTATGTTCAGTTATGCACTCAATACTTGGTCGGGAATCCTTTTGCAGAAATGACTGCTTCAATGCGGCGTGGCATGGAGGCAATCAGCCTGTGGCACTGCTGAGGTGTTATGGAGGCCCAGGATGCTTCGATAGCGGCCTTAAGCTCATCCAGAGTGTTGGGTCTTGCGTCTCTCAACTTTCTCTTCACACAGATTCTCTATGGGGTTCAGGTCAGGAGAGTTGGCAGGCCAATTGAGCACAGTAATACCATGGTCAGTAAACCATTTACCAGTGGTTTTGGCACTGTGAGCAGGTGCCAGGTCGTGCTGAAAAATGAAATCTTCATCTCCATAAAGCTTTTCAGCAGATGGAAGCATGAAGTGCTCCAAAATCTCCTGATAGCTAGCTGCATTGACCCTGCCCTTGATAAAACACAGTGGACCAACACCAGCAGCTGACATGGCACCCCAGACCATCACTGACTGTGGGTACTTGACACTGGACTTCTGGCATTTCCTTCTCCCCAGTCTTCCTCCAGACTCTGGCACCTTGATTTCCGAATGACATGCAAACTTTGCTTTCATCCGAAAAAAGTACTTTGGACCACTGAGCAACAGTCCAGTGCTGCTTCTCTGTAGCCCAGGTCAGGCGCTTCTGCCGCTGTTTCTGGTTCAAAAGTGGCTTGACCTGGGGAATGCGGCACCTGTAGCCCATTTCCTGCACACGCCTGTGCACGGTGGCTCTGGAATCGGCCCTTCTCCACAATCTTCCTCAGGGTCCGGTCACCTCTTCTCGTTGTGCAGCGTTTTCTGCCACACTTTTCCCTTCCCACAGACTTCCCACTGAGGTGCCTTGATACAGCACTCTGGGAACAGCCTATTCGTTCAGAAATTTCTTTCTGTGTCTTACCCTCTTGCTTGAGGGTGTCAATGATGGCCTTCTGGACAATGATGGCCTTCTGGACAGCAGTCAGGTCGGCAGTCTTACCCATGATCACGGTTTTGAGTAATGAACCAGGCTGGGAGTTTTTAAAAGCCTCAGGAATCTTTTGCAGGTGTTTAGAGTTAATTCATTGATTCAGATGATTAGGTTAATAGCTCGTTTAGAGAACCTTTTCATGATATGCTAATTTTTTGAGACAGGAATTTTGGGTTTTCATGAGCTGTATGCCAAAATTATCAGTATTAAAACAATAAAATACCTGAAATATTTCAGTTGGTGTGCAATGAATCTAAAATATATGAAAGTTTCATTTTTATCATTACATTATGGAAAATAATTACTTTTATCACAATATGCTAATTTTTTGAGAAGGACCTGCATATCAATCTAGTCTCATCTTAATTTCATTCTTATATAAATTTACTTATCCTTCTCCCTTTTATTTGATCATTATTCTAATTTTCATCCTAATCTTATTCTCATCTTCATCTTATTCTCAGCTCTCTTTCATATCATCCTTAATCTATTTTTTCCATCATAACCTCCTGGTCTCACCACATACTGTATTCTTCTTTAAATTTATCATTGTGTTTCTCCTGATTTCATTCTCATTCAGTCTAAATCTAATCCTCGTCCATTTGTCTTTCCATTTTCTCATTCTAGTCTCATTCTCATATAGTTTTAGCATAATCTTTTTCTCACTTTTATTTTATCAATATCCTATTTTTCATTCAAATCTTATTCTCATCTAGATCATCCTCTTCTCTCTCTTTTTCATTTTATTTTCATGTCCCTCGTGGTCTATTTCACATCTCATTTTCAGTACTTCTCATATAACCGCCTTTAGGTCCTAGTATTCAATCTCCTTTTGGCCAGAGGTGGGCTCAGATGACAAGTTAGACAAGCATGCACACCCATTTATGGCAGAAATGGCAAAAAATAATATGAATAGTCAAACATGTAGGACTTTCACTTGTATAGGATAAAAATGTGAGACCCACAAGAATTTAACCATGAAATGGATGTTTCAGTTTAATAGAGCTAATAAAAAAGCTTGAAAATAATTTATTAGTTAATGAAGAATCTGAGTGAAATTGTTCAGGATGGATACCCTGGATGCACAGATACTGATGTCTGCAGTGCAACAGAAAACCACTGTGAGTGGTCTATTGGATTTTTGCTTTGTGTAGTTTTGTGTGACTAACACAGTGCATGAGCTCACTTCATCAAAATAAAGCATGAATGATTTGTTATACTATGTTGTTCTTCTATGGATAACTGATCAACAGGACAGACTGCGTATTGAGTCTAAACTTAAAAAATATGTGAAGAGACAAATGAGAATACATGTATAAAGACTTGTGTCCTTTTTGATAAACTCCCAGTGAAGTGGAAACCACATCAAGCACACTTTGACTTTCCTTTTAATTGTTGTTTTGGTTTATTTATCGTTACAGACCTTGCCGCGAAGTATTGGGAAATTGAAGCGATTGTCCAACCTAAACTGTGACAAAAACCAGCTAACATTTTTACCTAAAGAGGTAGGTGTTTCATAAACTAACTAACCAGCATCATTTAGTTCAGTAAAAGCAGCCAAATAGTCTTTCCTATATACCCCTCCAACTTTTCACATCAAAGCATGAGGCTCTTTTTTTTGTGCGCCGTTAATATGTAAAAAAAAAGGGCAAAATTTGTTACTTAAGACATTTTTATCTGCTATTTCTGTTCTTAATAATAAAACATGACACCTTTTCTGCAACTCAGCTCAAAGTGAATGACAGTTCTTCAAAATATTTGTAAAAATGTTTTTTTTTTGCTTTAAATAATTCTTGTTCCAAGACTAGAACTTCATTGTTATTTTACACTGTTTTGAGTATAACAGTGCTACAATGAAACATTACATGCTGCTCTACAAAGCGCTTGCTTGTGGTGTTCTTATATTATTTCACAGCTCAGAATCCTGGTTGTTTAGCGTCAGCTGTCTTCTGAGTGTCTCCATTGTGTTTGAGTGACGTTCTTCTTCAGCCTCTTGTCTGTTCAAGTGAAGTCATACTCTGTCTTAAAGCTGAAACTGAAAGGCATCTTTAAATTGTTATACAAGGCGCCTGTGTCTTAAAGATGCAAAGCCTGCAGTGTGCAGAGAAGACTAACAATTTAACACAGTTGGCGCAGATAATGAGGCAAGATGAGCACAGTTTTCTTTTATTTTGAAACCCAGCATTTCAGGACATCCACGCCGATCACACTGTAATGGGCCGAGGATTGATTTGAGCTTTGCCAAGCAACTCGACTGTTGTCAGGGTTTTATTGATTCTATTAACTGTTGATTAGTTGTTTTTAACACGTTTTCTGGCTGATACATTTTGCGGCGTTAATCATTACAGACATTTAACCTTTATGGCAGAATTCATTGTTTGGTTCCTGCTATTGTTCCATTTAAAACTAAAATATTTCAGGCTAGCATACATCTTGTAAGCATTATAAATATTAGATTAACTGTCTGAGCTAGGGATGCACACTATTTTCGGCATGGTACTAACCGATATTGGCGTTAAAATTAAATATTGGATATGGGCCATTACATCAAAATAACTCACTGATATATAATATCCAAGTATATCCAGATATACATAATCCAAGTTGAAGTGTTACATCATTTTCAGCCCCCTTTTTGGCATCTGCATTTGGTAGCAAGCCAAATTGACAAAGATAATGCATAATAATGTAGTATTTTATAGGGATGCACCATATTGGATTTTTGGCCGATATGTTACAACTACTGTAATTTGGCCATTACGATACCGATATTTTATATACTTGCCTTTGTCAGAACATAGCCCTCTTATTTAGGCTATTTGCTACAAAAATTGTGTAACAGCTGTAAGAGCTGGTGACATATATTCATTAACAGCCATATGATATTCATAGCACTTTAATTTATATTAAATGAAAAGTATTAAATGTTATTTATTAACATTAGTCACCTGCGATGCTTTCTCACTTGTGGAGGCTTGTTCCAGGTTCCTAGCTGTAGTGTGGCATCCTCTGCACTCTTGTACATTAAGGACAGTCTTTTTAAGTCCAACGTTTTTGTCTATCCGTTGTGCAGTAAGACTAATCATGCTAACAGGGCTAACAGGACGTCCAGATGTCTGTGGTAAAACTCACCCAAGTGCTATCGGCTATTAGCTTCTCAATGACGTCAGAAGTGACAGCTTGTAACTCGGGTAAGGCTACTTTGGAAAAATAGCTCTGACTGGGGACAACGTAGCGAGTCTCAACGCAGTCCATAAATCTTTGGAATCCGACATCCTCAACTAAATAAAAAAACTTTCACACCACCGACATTTTGAATTTTCCTCTCCCCCATGAGGTCAGGTAGGCGCGCGTGACCTCATCACGTTGTGCTGCCACTGCAACGTCATCACGTTGTGCTGGTGCTGCAGGCTTCCTTGTCACTGGGTTGTCATACAAAAACAGCATCTTTTATATTGGTGTTATTTTTGATGGAATGGCCGATGTCCGATATTGAACTTTAACGCCAATATCGGCTGATACGATACTATGCAGATAATATCGTGCATCTCTAATTTTAATTCCACGGCAGAGAAAACTATGTAGTCTCTGTAAGTAGGTCTAGGGGGGAAAAATACAGTATTGGTATCAGTTATCGGCCAAATAAATTTTAACATATTGACATATCAATTATCGGCCCAAAATCCAATATCGTTCATCCATGGTCTGAGCTGTTTTATTTGTTACTCCTGGACTACAACCAGCCCATCAGATCCTTTTGTCTGGATCCTAGCCCTAATTTTAGGTCCTTGGGCCACATTCCATTGACCTGTAATTGGTTTGCCCTCATGATCACTTTTTCTGGGTAGGAATGCACAATATAAACGGTACACGGTAGAAACGATAGACTTTTTTTTTTTGCCTACGATAGAGATATGTCTTCTACCGGCTAACCGCAGTAATGCTTTGTCTAATGTAAAATCAGAGTTGTCAGATTTAATCATTACCTTTTTTGAGTTAAACTGCGTAAGTGGTGTTAAAAATGTTTTTCTTCGAGAGCTAAGTAGCAAAGCTACAAGATACTATGGCCGGCTTGCCGTAGTTTGCCGTAGTTTGCTGTATTCTGACGCATGCGTAAAACGCTGTGTTCTGTCAAAAGTTTTTTTTCCCCCCTATCGAAAGTGAAAGTAAGCATTGGTCAGCTTTAGAGAAACCTGCTCTCTGATCTGTGAAAAGAACGCTGTATTGTGTGATTTTACTGCGAGACCTTCTGGTCAAAGCCACAGAGGAAACTGGTCGCCATTTTGTGTCGGACCTTAAAGCAGAAGACGACGCCCACTATAGGGTTGAAGGGTTAAGTGTTTTCAGTGTAAAATGCTTCTCTGTTGCTGTTCATTTATTAAGTGAGAATACTGGAAACTAAGGAGTTAACATATTCTTCTGTTTAAAACATGGCTAAAACTACATTTGATATATTTGCACTGTTTTGCACTACAAGAAAGAAGCCTAATGCTTGATTTGTTTTTTATATTTAAAACTGTCTAGACCTAATGGTGGGATTTTCTCAATTGAGGTTATTTTGTGGTATAGCAGTTTTCAAAATAAATTATGGCAAAAGGACACGCTATGCTTTTTTTCATTCCTATTTCAAGTTTTATACCCAAAACACATTGTGATATATATCATTACCGCCACCCAATTACAATACATATTGTGATATAACTTTTATGCCATATCGCACATCCCTAATTCTGGGACACGTCCCTCACATGCTGGCAACTGATTTCAGTTACCGGTACTTTGTTTTGACTGTCTGCTTTCTATTTGAACTAAACAGATGAACACACTTATATTTTGACTGCCGCTTTAACAGTTAAATTACAAATAGTAAACTGACCTTGGCGTGCGTGTCTCTTGTCGTTCAGATCGGAGGCTGCAGTGGTCTAAATGTCTTCTGCGTTCGAGAAAACAGACTGATGAAGATACCATCAGAGCTGTCACAAGCCACAGAGCTTCATGTGTTTGACGTTTCCGGAAACCGGTACGTTCTGCAACACTCATCACACGTGCAGATCACTTGAACAGAACCCTACAACGTGAATAAAAACGAGGACAAAACACTTCTGGTCCCTAAAGACCAGTTTCTCCGTTGTTTTGACTATCGGCCTGCCTGAGCTTGTTTCCCCATAAAGTTTAGACTTTAAAGAAGTTTGCACCAGTTGCTTGGGTTTGAGTCACACCAGTTGCTTAGGTTTGAGTCACACACAAACATGTTTATCTCTTTGTCTGGAAGGTTTTCCCCTCCTCTGCGCCTTTATTATGTTTAGATGATGGAGATAAAAACCAGGAGATACCTCTACACGATGGTGTGCTGATGTGATTTTCTTTTTGGTTTAGTCTCTCCTACTTGCCATACTCGCTGACCACGCTGCGGCTGAAGGCCCTGTGGTTGTCGGAAAACCAGTCGCAGCCGCTCCTCACCTTCCAGACGGATAAGGACCCCGAATCGGGCGAGAAGGTGCTCACCTGCGTTCTGCTGCCTCAGCAGCCCTGTGAATCGGAACTCAAAGGTAACGGTGGTTCGAGTTAAATGATCTGTATAATCAGAAGCAGAAACTGAACACGGATGTATTCTTTCATACTATACTGGTTGACTGAACTGACAGTAAATGTGTCTTTGGACTCTTTGATTACCGTTCAGTTCTAGGCTGAGTTAGATCATTTTATGCCATCTTTGTGACGTTTGAGGAACAGTTCTTATCAGTCGCCTGAGTATTTGTTGCCCTGCAGCTTTGATGACATTATCACATGAACTGCTTGACCAACCCTCTGATCCGGCAGTATGTGTCCCATTAGGAGGTCCGTTAAAGCCTTGCACCGCCTTTGGTAGATCTAACCCTCCCTTGTCCCCCGGGGCCTTCCTTGGCTGTGTTTTGTTGTGGATTGGACTGCTAAAGAGGCTTAGCGGCGGCTGGCCAGCTGACATTTAAAAGCCGTCACGATGTGACTGCGCGCTGGCTTTACATCTGTTTGATACAAATGCTTTATCCCCTGTGCCATCGTCCAGAGTTGTGTGCACATTATATGATTTTATGAACATTTGGTATTTTAAGACTTGTTTCTACTTATTAGTGTTTGTGGTTTGCTGTCTCTCATGTGGTAGAGATGCCGATTTTCAACCGCTGTTGGTTAGGATGCGAAGCCGAGGTTGGGGGTGGGGGAGGGTGTTGCTGTCAGCCTGTGACTAAGCTGGGATTTGAAACTGTGATCTGGCAGTTTCCGTCTCTCTTTATTAGCAGCAGGGTTTGTGAGAGTTCTCCATTTAAACCTGCTGAAATATTTTCCCTTCAGCTCACATTCCTCTTTTTTTTCTCTTTTTCATCATTTAATTTTGTGCCAGTAAGACAAACATCTCTTTGACTCTTTTAAATACAACTGCAGGCTCTGACAATCTCGCCCGCTTTGGAGCCCTGGAGAGTTTGGTGAACGGTATGGCGGATGACACGTGGGACAACAAAGCCATGAACAGAACCAGTGCCATTCACTTCCTAGATGCAGATGATGACGAGGACGATGATGAAAAGGTGGGACCAGCAAGAATAAATTAAAGTAGGACGAACCTGTTGTGGAGGGAATAGAAAATCACCAGTGTTCTTGAGAAATGAGAATATTGAAATTTATGATCGACTTTTCACTTGAATCCATTAATATTGTTTTCACAACTTAGCCTGAAATGTTTTACCTTGTATTACCGGTACCCGGGTTAGGCCTGGTTATTAATCATGATATGACCCAGACTCATTCAGAACTGAGAAATGAGGGGTACAGCCCAAAATCCACATCAACACTAATCTCACATCCAACTTGAATTAAAATACTTAAAAAAATGTTGATAGAGTAAAACTTTGAGCATGAACTAATTCTCCATGTTCATAGCTGTGATGTGCATGAACTTTTCTAAAATCGAAGGAATAAAATCCCTGCAGATTTTCCACCATTCTGTCCTTACTTGTTGAAACCGTGTGACTTATGAACTCACTGTTTCTGCCTGAAAGTCTCCTAGTTGTCACAGCGATTGATGCCAAAGGAGTCTGAGTCTTATTCAGCCATCACAATTAGGCCTGTCGTGATAAACAACAAATCAATCGCATGATAAATGAAAATTATCGACCTCATTTTCATTTATCGGCGTTATCGTTTCTTCGTCTCTCTTTCTACTGAAGACACTGGATGACAAGAAGCTCAACTCCGGTGATCTTCACTGACCCCTCCCTTTCTCTTTTCTTTAAAATCTGCTTTAACCGTCCAACATCACGCTTTTGGATTGTTAAAAACAGCTAAGCTACGAGCTAAGCTAACAGGCCGACCTTGAGGGTAAAAAAACCCTCGTCTTGTCAAAGCTCCAAATTTCACGGTTGAAAACTGTGCCTTTGTCTAAAAAGTTGTTTTTCTCTGCAAAAAGAAGCTGTGAACTTGTTTACTGATTTAAAAAAATATATTTTATTAAAAGCTTTGTGTGTCAAATGCTATGCTAAAGAGCTCAAACCACACAGAGCGTTCGCCATTTTGAGAACCGAAGAGAGACAGCCCATGTCACGTCAAGGGGCCTCTCCCATTTTTCTTAAACAGACAAGCTGCTCGCTCTCTCGCTATCCATCCTTCAGTTCAGTGTTATACTGCCATCCGATGGTCTAAAAAGGGTACTACACACAAAAAATAAACCAAAATTTCTTCTTAAATTTGACAATGACTAATTATTGTCAAATTTCAAACAATATTATCGTTTATCGTAATAATTTCTGAGACAATTAATCGCCCAGCAAAATTTGTTAGCGTGACGGGCCTAATTTCCTAATACTCGTCTGAACACGAACCAAAGCTTGAGTAAAATCCTAAACTTAAGCTTCGTCTGAACCTTGAAACTGGTTAATGTGCCGGTATTTAACTTTTTATTTTTGTTTTTATAAAACTTACAAAAACCAAATACGTACTTGTATTTTGAGTACGGTAATAATCAAAATGGAGCAACTAATGTTAAACCAACATGAAACATTTTGTATTAAGACGATTCCTAACCATATAAATTATGTTTTAAACCTACAGGTTCCATGTAATATATTTAGTTTTATTGCCGAAGCTCATTTCCGGTCTGCATTAAAACTATTTGAACTTATTGACGATTTTAAATATTTCTGCTCCTGATCTTTCTTCCTTTGTTTTTTTGCCTTCACAGTTTTCAGAGCTGGCAGGTTTCAGCAGGTGTTTGTTTACCAGAATATATGGCACATTTACTCAATTTGTATCTTTCACACAGGGAATATTGCTCCGACGAGCCACACCGCACCCTGGTGAACTGAAAACGATGAAGAAGGCAGTCGAGAACCTCCGCAACGACCTGATCGCAGCCAAAGCCCTGGACTCCAATAAAAACGAGGTCAATAACGCTGCAGAGAGAGTGACGACGTCTGTGTGACCTTTACCTCAGAAATCTTACGTTTTTTTGTTTTTTGCCTACTGTGTCTCCCTGAATTTTTTCCGCACAACCCTGCAACCCTTTGTTTTTTACACTTTTTACCCATTCTCGTCTGATGAAACTGTGGAACGCCTGTAACCTTACTCCGTCTCCAGTCCTGTGGAAAACGTGCTCAGTCTACCCGGGTGCCTTCCTCTGTTTTTTAAACGTCTACAGCAATAATCTGCACAAAAATGCTCATTTAAAAATACTTTAAAGATATGTTACTTAAAGCAATTCTTTAAAAAAAATCATTAGGTAGTTGCACTATAAACTATTTTAAATGTATTTTATATTTGCTTTATATCTTTTAAAAGAAAAAAACACTGGGTAAATACTTTTTTTTTTTCTTTTTTTTTTACAATTTGGGCAAAGAAAAGCAGGAGTTTTTAGACCTACTGATCTTCAGATTATTGTAAATCTCTTGTGAATATTGATACTTTTGTACTTTTTGGCAGCTCAGATGTAAATATAATGTATAGCAAGTTTCTTCTTAATCTTTTTTCAGAATTTTAAACATATTTACTTTGGTACATCTTCTGTTTTTAATTAAAACAATGAACAAAACAGTCACTAATGTCTTATTTAATCTTCTGTCAGCACGTGAGATCATTTGCCAACATAAAGTCATATTTTTGGATGTAGATTGATTAGAGTAACACATCTGGATTAAAGTCTTGCACATACCCAGCTGTAATGTTATACAGAAGCAAGAGTCCCGTTTTATTTAAACATACTTCCCTGCTTTATGTTATTTTACAAATAGATGCCAATCCAGATGCATTTTTATTTTTAATTTTTCTTCTTTTTCAACAGAGTAATATGTAACCGTCTGAGCTTTGGGGAGATTGAGGTTTGACTTTTAAAAAAACATTTTTTTTCTATCAGATGCACTTCTTATCCTTGCTCAAATCTTATTCTTTTACAGTATAAGGTACTTGATAAATTGTATTTTGTTTTAAAATTGATGGCAACAAACGGACCAGAGAATTTGGTTCACGTGTTTTTATGTTTTTCTTTGTCTTAATTATTTTCTGATTAAAGAAACTGCACAAGACGGATCTCAAACTGGCTCTGGGCCAGGGGATTTGACGACTTTAACCACTGATCAATAAAAACAAGTGCAACACTAAATCACATGCTTGTTATTATTATTCCTTTAGAGTTTTGATCTAATTATGTGGAGATAAAATTCATTTTTAACATTAAGGTTATGTCATAAGTCGAACGTAATAGTGATAATTGTAAAATAAAAAAAATAAACAGTTCTACCCGTAGTATCTTGTTTGATTGTCAGACCCTTAAATGTCTCGTCTGTTCCTAATGCATGATGGTTCAGTGCTTTGCAAGAGGCATGATAACCCTGCATGTGCTGCATGCTGTAGAGTTTTCTGCTTTTAACAGAATATAAGCTGTATTTATGCATCTACATGTTCTGTGTCAGACTGATCTTAATCACTTACAGACGCCTAGATTTGAAATCTGCGGATGAAAAAAAAACCTTATATTTTGTGAAAAGTGAAGCAGAACTTTAGTTCAGCGTAACGTTTTTGATGGGACTGTCGCGGTAATAAATTAATCTCATGATAAATTTAAATGATCAACCTCATTTTCATTTATCGGCTTTGTTTCTTAGTGTCTCTTTCTACTGAAGACACCGTATGACAAAAGGCTCAACACCGGTGCTCATCACTGACCCCCACTTTTCTCTTTAAAATCCACTTTAACCATCCAAAATCACGTTTATGGATCGTTAAAATCAGCTAAGCCGAGAAGCTAAGCTAACAGGCCGACCTAGGGGAAAACACTTGGTCTTGTTAAAGCTCCTAAATTCACAGTTGGAACCTGTGCCTTGCCGAGTTGTTTTTCTCTGCAAAAAGAAGCCGAGAACTTTGTTTCTTCTTCTTCTTCTTTCGGCTTTTCCCTTTTCAGGGGTCGCCACAGCGAGTCATCCTCCTCCACCTCACTCTGTCCTCTGCATCCTCTGTCCTCACTCCAACTACCTTCATGTCCTCTCTAACTGCATCCATATATCTCCTCTTTGGTCTCCCTCTTTGTCTTTTTCCTGGCAGCTGCATTTCTAACATCCTTCTACCAATATACCCACTGTCCCTCCTCTGGACATGTCCAAACCATCTCAGTCTGGCCTCCCTAACTTTATCTCCCAGTTGTTTAACATGTGCTGTACCTCTGATGATCTCATTCCTGATCTTATCCATCCTTGTCACTCCTAAGGAGAACCTCAGCATCTTCATTTCTGCTACTTCCAGTTCTTTCTCCTGTCTTTTTGTCAATGCCACTGTCTCCAGACCATACAACATAGCTGGTCTCACCACTGTCTTGTAAACTTTTCCTTTGACCTTTGCTGACACCTTTTTGTCACAAATCACTCCTGAAACTTTTCTCCATCCACTCCATCCTGCCTGGACTCTCTTCTTCACCTCTTTACCACATTCCCCATTTTCCTGGACAGTGGACCCCAAGTACTTGAAGTCCTGCACCTTTGTGACCTCTGCTCCTTGTAGCCTCACTGTTCCACTGGCCTCCCTCTCATTCACACACATGTACTCTGTCTTACTACGGCTGACTTTCATTCCTCTTCTTTCAAGAGCATACCTCCACCTCTCCAAGTTCTCTTCCACTTGTTCCCTGTTCTCACCACAGATCACAATGTCATCTGCAAACATCATAGTCCATGGGGATTCCTGCCTGACCTCATCTGTTAGTCGGTCCATCACCAGAGCAAACAAGAAGGGGCTCAGAGCCGATCCTTGATGCAATCCCACCTCCACCTTGAAGCTATCTGTCACTCCTACAGCACATCTCACCACTGTCCTGCTGTCTTCATACATGTCCTGTACCAGTCTAACATACTTTTCTGCCACTCCAGATTTCCTCATGCAATACCACACCTCTTCTCTTGGCACCCTGTCATATGCTTTTTCTAAATCCACAAACACACAATGGAGTTCTTTCTGACCCTCTCTGTACTTCTCTATCAACATCCTCAAAGCAAAGATGGCATCTGTGGTGCTCTTTCTTGGCATGAAACCATACTGCTGCTCACAGATAGTCACCTCTTGTCTAAGCCTTCCTTCCACAACTCTCTCCCAGATCTTCATTGTGTGGCTCATCAACTTAATTCCCCTGTAGTTGCTACAACTCTGTACATCACCCTTGTTCTTAAAAATGGGAACCAGCACACTTCTTCTCCATTCTTCAGGCATTTTCTCACCCTCAAATATTCCATTAAATATTTGAGTCAAAAACCTCACTGCCATCTCTCCAAGACATTTCCAAACCTCCACTGGTATGTCATCAGGTCCTACTGCCTTCCCCTTCTTCATTCTTTTCAGAGCTTTCCGGACTTCACCCTCACTAATCTTTCCCACTTCCTGGTCCACAGTTTCTATTACCTCCACTCTTCTTTCTCTTTCATTCTCTTCATTCATTAGCTCCTCAAAGTAATCCTTCCATCTTCCCATCACACTCTCCTCACTTGTTAGAACATTCCCATTCCCATCTTTAATAAGCCTAACCTGCTGCACATCCTTTCCAGCCTGATCCCTCTGTCTTGCCAATCGGTACAAGTCCTTCTCGCCCTCTTTAGTGTCCAGTCTCCCATATAACTCATTGTACGCCCTCTGCTTTGCCTTAGCTACTTCCCTCTTTGCTCTATGTCCCATCTCCTTATATTCCTGTCTCCTCTCTTCAGTCCTCTCACTGTCATATTTCTTCTTGGCTAATCTCTTTCTTTGAATGGCGTCCTGCACTTCACTATTCCACCACCAGGTTTCCTTATCATCCATTCTCTGTCCAGATGACACACCAAGTACCTTCCTACCTGTCTCTCTAATTACTGTTGCTGTAGTAGCCCAGTCACTTGGAAGCTCTTTCTTACCACCCAGAGCCTTTAACAGCTCGTCTCTGAATTTCTCACAACATTCTTCCTTCTTTAGCTTCCACCATTTGGTCTTCTTCTCTGATTTTACTCTTTTTCTCTTCTTCGCAACAACAGTCATTCTACACACAACCATCCGATGCTGTCTGGCCACGCTCTCCCCTGCTACAACCTTACAGTCTCCAATCTCTCTCAGGTTTCCTCTTCTACACAGAATGTAATCGACCTGTGTACTCCTTCCTCCACTCTTATAGGTCACTCTATGTTCCTCCCTCTTTTGGAAATAGGTATTGACTATAGCCATTTCCATTCTCTTGGCAAAATCCACCACCATCTGTCCTTCCTGGTTTCTTTCCTTGACACCAAACCTACCCATCACTTCCTCATCCCCTCTGTTTCCTTCACCAACATGTCCATTCAGGTCTGCTCCAATCACCACTCTTTCCTCCCTGGGAATACTCTCTATCACTTCATCCAAATCTTTCCAAAATTTATCTTTCTCCTCCCCATCACATCCAACCTGTGGAGCATAACCACTTACTATGTTTAGCATCAGACCTTCTACTTCTACCTTCAGACACATCACCCTATCTGACACTCTCTTCACCTCTACTACATTCTTTGCCAACTCCTCCTTCAGGACCACCCCTACTCCATTTCTCTTTCTATCCACACCATGGTAAAACAGTTTGAACCCTGCTCCAATACTGCGAGCCTTGCTGCCCTTCCACTTGGTCTCTTGGACACATAAAACATCTACCTTTCTTCTCTGCATCATGTCAGCCAGCTCTCTACCTTTGCCTGTCATTGTCCCCACATTTAGAGTTGCAACCCTCAGTCCTACATTCTTCACTTTCCTCCTCTCCCTCTGTCTCCTGACACGTTTTCCTCCTTGGCGTCTTCGACTAACAGTAGTACAATTTCCGCCGGCACCCTGTTTGTCAACAGCACCGGAAACGCGAGACGGCTCACGTCACGCCAAGGTGCCTCCCTCCCATTTTTCTGACACACTGCTTGCGCCCTCACTATCCATCCTTCAGTTCAAATAGCCTTATACTGCCATCCAGTGGTCAAAAAAGGTACTACACACAACCAACATTTCTTCTTACATTTGACAATAATTACTAATTATTGTCAAATTTTAAACAATATTATCGTTTATCGCAATAATTTCTGAGACAATTGCCCAGCAAAATTTGTTATCGTGACAGACCTAGCCTTCGACTGCTAACTGATGATGGATGCTATCTAAGATGAAGGGGTTATGTATTTGCATCACCAAGCCAACACTGTCATCGAGTTGTTCTTCGTTGAAATGACTTTTTCAGCAACAGTCAATGTTTTCTGATCTCCAGGAGAGTAGAATTCCTCATACTCCCCCCAGGACCAGCAGCCAAACCTGGGGCGTCCCGCACGTCTCCTGGGTGCCAAACAAAGAGCGTCTGCTGAGGGGGCCTCAGATGTTTCCTGCCTTTAAAAGTGCACTTGGTCGTTGCACCAATGTGGAGAATGCCCGGCAGAACATAGAACCAACTGAAGAGGTCTGTGTTCCAGCTTCACGTGTTCAGCTTCATTTGATCAAGTGATTCCTGTTTCTCCAAAAAACTGAAACTCCTTGCAGATAAAATTAAGGACATAGTTGTCCTTGATTGCACGTGCACCTACTACCACTGATGAAGATCATTTTATGTTATGAAGTGATGAGTTGTACATTTATTTATTTATGGTCCAAAAATGAAAATAACATCAAATCTATGTCATGTCACAAGATCTACATTGTAAGATGACGTGCCATAAAAGCCATTTTTGCACAATATCGATTAGCTATGGTGTCCATCTTCTATTGTATTGACTCCAAATGTTAATCAGTTGTAGATTTAAATTCAATTTTTAATTTCTAACCGCTTTAGTAAAATCTATCCAGTGCCTCATGAGATATTTTGCTAACAGACAAACAGGATGGACTCAAATAATTAATAATAAAGTTTTAAGCCAAGTCTTTGTACAATGAATGGCACTTGGAGAATGCGTTGTGATAGACTCTCAGCCACGAACACACCAAATATTAGCACAGTATCTTAAGATTGATTGAATTTGAGCCATTCTTGTCTTTTTAATGCCAGTTTGGCTGTGGCGGCCATCTTGAAAAGGACTGGCTCTAAGGTTAATTAGATGTGGAAACGCATCCATTGATTACTGTCTGAAAGTTTCATTAAAGCCATGAAAATGGTTCATGAGATATTTTGCTAACAGACAGACCACCTTTACCTTTTTGGTGGAATGCAAACAAATGACAAAATTAGCTGTTATCTCATTAGTGAATGACGTATCTTGCAGAATGGCAGTAAAACATACCGGTATCTTGCATGTCATTAAGAGTAAACTCAGTGTTTCAAATTACATTACTTTGTTGTGTTTATCCATTAAAGGATGTCGCACTGTGCGTTAACCATGATATGTGTTATGGTGCATTGCACATACAGGGCCCAAGCAGAGTGTTTTTTTACTTCTCTTGAAGAAGCATTTTTTGTTTAGTTGCAGATCAAAGTGTTGGGTCAAAGTGGTCGTTTGGGGATCAGCATTGCTGGTGGAAAGGGTTCTCTGCCTTACAAAGACCACGATGAGGTGAGCCCATGGAGCAGCAGAGCTGAAAATAATCAAGTCTCTTGCATTATTGATTATTCACAATCTATTTTGTATTAGTGTAAAAATAGTATGGAAAAGCACACTTTACTGCCGGTACATAAAATATGAATAAAATGCCACATTAAGTATAAAATATCAGCATAAAATAAGAAATCAAAGCAAATCAAATGGTGCCATTATAATAAGCACTGTAGTTGATTTAAAGTGTTAACACCAGGTGATAAGTATATACTGTATTCAGGAAGATAGTTCCATAAGCAATCGGCTCTTTTGCTAGACAACTTTAATTCATTCATTCATTCAACCTTTATTTATACAGGCTATCCTCGTTAAGCCACAGGGACTCATTTACAAGAGGGACCTGTTTCACTCACACCCAGGGTCAATTTTAGAGTTACCAATCAACCTTACATGCATGTTTTTGGACTGTGGGAGGAAACCGGAGCACCCGGAGAAAACCCACGCATGCACGGAGAGAACATGCAAACTCCACCCAGAAAGGCCCCCGGACCGGGATTTGAACCTTGGACCTTCTCGCTGAGAGGCAGCAGCTCCACCAGTTGCGCCACCGTGCTACCCAATAATTAATTAATTAATTAATCATTTTAACCTTTAGACAATTTATGTCCTGTTCATGCAACAACCCTTATTTTTATCCAAAGAAAGAGGGACTAACTCATGTACAGTACTAATATGTACACTTCAGTCAAATCACTATTTGACTATTACTACCCGGTAGTACTATTACTTTGAACATCTGTTAATGTCTCTAAAATCAAGAACAGATCTAACATAACTTTTACACAGTACTTATTAGAAAATACTTTAAATATACACAATTAAAGGAACAATTGATCAGACCTAATACACAATTTGGCTCAGCAAAAAAATAATAATAATAATAATAATTAGAGAACAATTCTGTCAGTTACTATCTCATACAATTACACCCAGGATTTCTGTTTCTTACATCAACACTTTACATTTGGCTTCATAGAACATAATATCCACTATTTTATTCATAATAATAAGTAATTTATTAAATAAAACAGTAAAATAAAACTTACTGTGAGCAGATTGTTAATTGAAAGTAAAAAATATTATAGGCACAAGTATAGACCCCTGAGGGACTCCATTCTTAACAATACCCAACATAACTTTGCACCTTTTATACACACTTTCTGTTTACATCTATAAGAAAATGGTCATGCCAACAATTTACAGTATTTACGTTACAAATAATTCAACTATTTCTGTAGTTTATAAATTAATCTGCCCTGAGACAGACTCACAGAGCATTGTTTGGCTTTCTAACGGAAGATGATGTGAACCAACAGCCTTTAAACATCTCGACAACATCTTGAACTAAGGTACCAACTCTACCTGCTTTGAAAACATTAATGAAGGTAATTTGTCTGCTTTTTTTTCCCAGGGCGTTTTTATTTCCAAAGTAGCAAAAGGGGGGCCATCAGAAAAGGCTGGTATCCATGTTGGAGATAGATTGTTGGAGGTAGGAGATTTATTTTAAAACCAGAATATTGTCAGCTTTGCTTCTCTGACTGGCATTTGTTATGCTGGATATATTGAATTAAAACTACAGTACACACTGATTTATACCGGTACAGTAGTTGGTATTTCCTTTGTCTCCAGTAGGGGGCATTATATGACCAACAGAGGACTCTGCAGTTCAAGCTCAGACAAATATAAATGAAATAAAGAATTTCTAAAGCAATCATACACAGTGTGTGTTTGTGTGTGTGTGTGTGTGTGTGTGGGTGGGGGTGGGGGTGGGGGGGTGTTACTACATTTGTTTCTCTGAGATATGTTGTTTTCACCCGTTGACCCTTGTCCTTCCAGGTCAACGGCCTCAGCATGCAGGGTGTGACCCACCACGAAGCTGTCAGTGCCCTCAGGAACGCTGGGACCTGCATCAGAATGAAAGTGCTCCGAGGGAGGCCACTACCTCCAAAGGTGTATGACCCACATGTGCCCCCGGACACTGAGCTCTTTATCTGGGCCTCCTGCCTCACATTTTTCTGTGTTTGTGCCTGTATATATATGTGTATGTGTGTGTGTGTGTGTGTGTGTGTGACCCCAGCGGTGGTAGTCACCAGGTCTCTGGAGAGTTCTTCAACCTCCTAACAGAGTTAGTCTCATTTACATTGAAATGGGAGAGTGGCAGGGCCTCTTTATGGACTGTTTGCTTTTGCTCCATACAAAAGCTCCAGCTCCTCCTCTCCCTCCGACACACGCATGCACGCACTCACGCACACACACCCACACACACACACACCATGCATGGGAATTTACTCTGCTGCAGCTCACACAAATAGTTTTTCTACTGTAGGGCTTTTACACCCTCTCACAAAATTCTAGATGTGTGTGTGTGTGTGTGTGTGTGTGTGTGTGTGTGTGTGTGTGTGTGTGTGTGTGTGTGTTGTGAGGGGCTGTGACCATGTGGGTGAGTTTTCTGTCACAGCTTGGGGTCTGAGTGTTTGTGCAGTCGTGTTTTGAGCAACCAGTTTTTAAAAGTCGCTGCTTGTTTTCGTGCACAGCTTGTAATCTTGTATAATCTTGTATAATCTTGTATAATCTTGTCCGTGCACATTATTTTGTTGCTTTGCATCATTAAACTTGGACATTTGGGGGGCTCTGGTCTCAGAAGTCCGGCTCCAGAACTCAGTTTGAGACGCCAACTCTGCGACCGCTGAAACTCCGAGCGGCTGTGCTGAGGCTCTGAGGAGGAAGCTGAAAACCTCAGAGGACGCTTGGACATTT
>JBBPBX010013064.1:34128-53036 GCA_038048925.1 Garcialebias charrua
GTGTTAAAAATGGGTTCAGCTCAAGGGGGGAAACATACAATGACAGTAAGCAGAAACGGTTCAAATCTTTGGTTTAAAATATGATTTTTTAGTTTTTTATGGAAAGTGTATTGTTGTTGCCTTTCATTCTACAGATTTACAGCAAGATAATTTTATCTTTAAAAATAAGGCGGTGGTAGTCATTTTGGTCAAACCTTGAAAATGACATGAAGCTCAATCTAAAGCAATATTGTAATATCTTACATGATCTGGTTGTGCAGTGAGCTTGTGTTATACCTGGCTTTTAGCTAAAATTTTAGCTCAATATCTGTAAAAAATTCCAGCGGTATAGAAATTTTTTTGTAGGCCAAAGTTGATTATTCGCAGCAGCCATCTTCACTTGGGCTGTAGATGTATGTCCAATATTTTACTTCTGAAAGCTTCATTGAAACCCTTACATTGGATTTTGAGGACAAAGATTACACTAGTTCTAAAATCAAGTAATGGAAGAGAGATAAATAATTATAGGCCTATAAGCTGTGTCAAAAATGATAGAAAAACTGGTTTCTGAGCAAATTACATTGCACCTGAATAATAATAATAATAATCATTATAACGCACTTTTCATTAATGAAAATCTCAAAGTGCTACAAGGTGCAACAGAATTAACGATATCAACTAAGATCAAAAGTAGAATCATGAGGAGGTAGAGTATGCTCGGTTGAAAAGAAAGGTCTTCTGTGGGGCTCTCAGACAGTCAGGAAGAGAGTTCCACAGGCGGGGGCAGCCACACTGAAAGCCCGGTCTCCCATGGTCCTTAATTTGGTTCTCGGAATGTGAAGGAGATTACTGTTCTGTGACCGCAGCGACCGGGTGGATGAGTATGGAATAAGAATATCCTTCAGATAATCTGGTGAAGCTCCATGTAAGCATTGATGTGTAATGAGAGCAGTTTTGTACTGAATTCTGTAGGCGACAGGAAGCCAATGGAGGTTATGGAGAATGGGCGTAAAATGTTCAAATTTACGAACTCTCAACAATACCACTCAATTTAAGCTGCATCCTATGCAATTTGGGTTTAGAAAATATCATTCAACAGAGACAGCAAACATTTTTAAAATTGAAAATATTAAGGCCAAATTTGATAGAGGGGGTGTGATTGGTGCTGTATTCCTTGACCTAAGTAAGGCTTTTGACACAGTCAGTCACGACACACTTTTATCAAAATTATCTAAGTCTAATTTTTCATCTTTGTCTATTCAGTGGATCAGCTCATACTTGTCAAACAGGAAACAATGTGTTAGATAATAAAAATTCAAATGTAGTTCAAAATTAAATACAGTAGGTGTACCCCAAGGTTCAATATTGGACTCTTTATTATTTAGTTAGTATATAAATGATTTACCAGCTGTACGCCCTTCTGATGCTAAATGCCAATTACAGTATATGCAGATGATGCACTAATTTATCTACATGCGAAAAATAAACAAATAGCTGTAGAGAAACTGTCGGCACTAATGGCACCAGTTTGTCTGTGGCTAAAATAGTTCAAATCTTCATCTTAATGTTAGTAAAACAGTTTGCATGTTCTTTTTTAAGAGACAAACTAAGGAACCAGATCCAATTACAGTGGATGGGCGAATACCAACACCAGTACAAGAAAGAGTATAAATACTTAGGTATCCTAATGGATTCCCAACTTTTATTTAAGAAACATATATAAAAAAAAAAGAAATAAAGTAAAATTCAATGCATGCAATTTTAAACATATTAGGAATAACGACATTAGAAGCTTCAAAATTATATTTAAATGCTATGATTCTTTCTCATATAAATTATTGCGTGACGAGTTGGTCTCAGGTGAGTCGAACCACACTACAACCAACAGAAAGACTCTGACGACTTTGGACAAAAAAAATCTAATACTTATCATCATTGTAAAATATTACATAAGTAGGACTTTTTGAGTTGGGAATACATGATCTTGTAATCAGACTCCATACTAATAAAGTCCTTCATGATTTGGCTCCAATACCACTAAAAGACATTGTCCAATTACATTTACAACCAAACATAATTACAAGAGCAGTTGTAGGGGAGACTGTAAAATAACATTTAGAAAAAGTTCCTTCGGTCAGTCGTCATTTTCTGTTCGGGCTCCAAATTCTTGGAATAAACCATTAGAACTAAGAAATATTACATCACTAAAACTGTTTTAGGAAATCATTCAAGCAATGGTTACTAGATAATCAAAATTGCACTTGTGTTTTGAATAATTCTTAAAGACCGTGTAAAGTAAAATTGAATGTGTGTTTTGAGTTTGTCACACGTGTGTGACAAACGTGTTAGTAATCACCCATATACGTGTTAATAATCACCCATATAAATCTGACTGATTAAAAACATCCATCCATCCATCCATCCATCCATCTTCTTCCGCTTATCCGGGGTCGGGTCGCGGGGGTAGCAGCCTAAGTAGGGAGGCCCAGACTTCCCTCTCCCCAGCCACTTGGAGCAGCTCCTCCGGGGGAATCCCAAGGCGTTCCCAGGCCAGCCGAGAAACATAGTCCCTCCAGCGCGTCCTGGGTCTTCCTCTGGGTCTCCTCCCGGTGGGACATGCCCGGAACACCTCACCAGGGAGGCGTCCAGGAGGCATCCTAACCAGATGCCCGAGCCACCTCAACTGGCTCCTCTCGATGTGGAGAAGCAGCGGCTCTACTCCGAGTCCCTCCCGGATGACTGAGCTTCTCACCCTATCTCTAAGGGAGAGTCCAGACACCCTGCGGAGAAAACTCATTTCAGCCGCTTGTATCCGAGATCTTGTTCTTTCGGTCATAACCCAAAGCTCATGACCATAGATGAGGGTGGGAACGTAGATCGATCGGTAAATTGAGAGCTTTGCCTTTTGACTCAGCTCTCTCTTCACCACGACAGACCGGTACAGCGCCCGCTTCACTGCGGACGCTGCACCTATCCGCCTATCGATCTCACGCTCCAGTTTTCCCTCATTCGTGAACAAGATCCCGAGATACTTAAACTCCTCCACTTGGGGCAGGACCTCCTCCCCGACCCGGAGAGGGCATGCTACCCTTTTCCGGCTCAATTATTAAAAACATTGGCCCTCATGCACGAACCGTTCGTACGCACAGATTTGTTCTTAAACTGTGCGTACGAGTGATTTAGGATCATTTGTGGCATTCAACAATGTTTTCGTATCCTACGATTTTTTTCAGATACGAACAAAATTTACGAGTGGTCCGGACCTGTCGTATATTTTAGGAGCGTCAGTCTGCTGTCATCCAGACGGAATTTCTCCACTAATAACTTCATATTTCGTTATTTAGAAAATATTTAGAGTTTAAAAAAGTCACGCACCACAATTGTTCTTGACAATAGGTTCTGTTTGAAGTCGAATTATAATTTTAAATGTAATAATGACTAACGGATTAAAGTATTTAAATTAAAATCAATTTGTTATCAATGCCGTTTTCTAACACTACAATATCAATATGAAGATCTCAAACTGAAACCAACTTAAATTATGAATTAATTTAAGTTTAATTTGTCTCGGTAACGCAGACTTCGGTAACGCAGACTTTACATTGACCTCCTCCTGTTGCAGTCATAGCTGTCAGATAGCTCAATCAGTAAAGCGTTGCGTCGCAGTGCAGAACTTTATGGGTTCGAGTCCCACATGGGACAACATTTTTTTTTCTCCTTTTAATTCATTCCAGATTTAAAAAACACAAGAAAACTATTTACAATACAACAAGAAATGAAGCATAAAGTCTTTTTAATCTGGAATGAATAAATAATCTAAAGAAAGAAGGAAAAAAAAATAGTCATACCTCGTGGGACTCAAACCCACAAGGTCTCGATAAGCAGTGCAATGCTTTAACCAGTTAGCCACCAGGTCACGTGTATATTTTAAGGTCCACATTTCTTATAAACAAACATTCTTTGGCTTTAGTTGGTCATTTACTCCCATGAGTGACGCTGCTAATTAGGACAGATTTTCTTTTCTTGACCTCAGAGAGCAGAACTTCAATCTCCGCACCGGTAGAGTTCTTCTTTTTACTTTTCGCTGTCATTTTATGAACGAACACGTTTTGCCTCTGAGGCAGGAAACGTAGCCTTATATGGTGTTTTGAGGGGTGGGAATTATGTAAATGACCTCTCCGCGAGCACGCGCAGGTGAATAGAACAGGTGGGATTCATTAAATTTACGCAGCTCGTTTACACACTTTTCCTGTGGATAGGAGAGTTTGTTGAATCTGACGTGGCATGTTCGTACGAACGCTTCGTACGAACAAAAGTAGGAGAAATTTAGGATAAAAATACGAACATGTTCGTGCATGAGGGCCATTGTTTACCTTATAAATTTAAGTCTCAAAAATAATGAAAAAACATAATTGTGCCCTGGTCTGAAACGCTGGGGGCGTGTCAGCGCGTGGGCGTGGTTTCAGCGCAGTACTGCGCCCGTGTCCTGCACCCTGAAGATGTTTGCGAAGGCTGGCAGCCTAATTGGAGTTCTCCAGCCCTACTCATTTGAACCTCCAGAGCCAGACTCAGACTCTGAGTCAGACAGTGACCACTGTGACGGTCGGCATCGTTCTTCACAGCCTGAGCTGTGTGTGGAGAGGCAGACAGGTGCAGCAGAGATCCAGTAAACCTGCTCTGTTTTTATCTGAGTTCTGGCTGTAACAGCAGCTCCTTTTTCCAAGAGTTACGCTGTTTTTAGTGCACAAACAACTCTGGTTTTGTTTTTAAAGTTGAGGACACAACTATAATTCATAACTCCGCTGTTATGTGTTTAATAATAAGCGCTATTTTAGAAGATGAGCGGACTCGCTGCACCCGGTCCGACCCGGTCACATCGCATGCGGGGTCTGTGTTGGTGATTAAAATATAGAGTAATCACGTTGATAACTAAGTATGCAATGGACCTGTCGCATTTTCTTAGCAAAAAAGGAGCTATAGCTATTGCTATCTGATGCTATCTGCGATTCGCGAGTGAACGGCTCCACCGAGGCGAAGAAGTAATTTATACGGCTGGAGCTGCAGGGGGTGGGGCTATACTTAAGAAGACCGCGTGACGAAACGCGGTCACATTTAAAACACGCCTAAAAAATCCTGAAACAGACATATCTTTATACACAGTTTGATCTATAACTCCAAAATTAATTGAGCTACAATTTTGAGACTTTTTACTCATTTACAAGATTACAATTATGACATTTATAATGTTTATTGAAGAAAATATTGAAATTCACTTTACACGGTCTTTAAATCAACTTTTTACTCATTACTTTTTCCTTCCGTTTCCCCCTTTTATGGTCGTGACTTGTTTTTATTTCTTTATATATATGTTTACTGTAAATTACACTACTTTTAGCTATATTTAAAATTGTCATGACTTATAGGTCATATAAGTTGCTATGTATATTTGTAATTTTTAAACTCCTACATCAATTTGCTAGGGGACTACAGATGAAAATTAGCCAATTTGGCTTAATCTGGCATATTTATGTGATGTATTCATGTAGATTAATATGCATTGTCTCTTTATGAAATAAAGAAACTGAAACTAAATGTTGCATAATTTATTGCCCTTGAATAATGCAAACTGTTTTATAGGCACTTTGGTGTTTTGTAAGGTTAGTTGGCTGTGGCATCTGTTAATTTTTCCTCCAAACATTTGTTTTTCTCTCGATACACTGTAATCTCACAGATCCCCCGGATCATCCTCACTCATCCCTCTACCTCAGACGAAGATGTGGAGGTCTTACCTCAAATCCCCAGGAGAGACCAGCTACGTGACATCAACCATCCAGACAAGCCATCGCACTCTGAGTGCGGCAACGGTGCTTTCCGCACACCTTGACCAAAGCTTGGAGCTTCATAAATGCAGTACTGTACAGAGACCGTTAGTGCTTCCTGCTCATTGTTTTTAATTTTTTAATTTGATTTACTGCAGCCTTTCAGAGATGTTACTGATGAGATTTCTGGTAAAATCCAGATGTTGAATGTGTTTTTCTTTGTGTGTCACTGAGCTTTTTATTGTCTGAGCCATGTACAGTACAGTAAATGTTGCTGGTAGTTAAAAAAAAAAAACAATAAAGCTTTTTGTAGAATGTAAATAAAAGAAAAGAGTGAATTTAAACACTTTATAAAAATGTAAAGGCCTGACATAATATTCCTTGAAGGAATGTAAGCTGAGTGTTAAACTAAGAACATCTTATGATGAAAGGAAACAGAGTTATGACAGTTTTGGTCAAAAAATGAATAACTCCTTGTGTCCGAGGCTCAATGTGATTAATTTGTATAAATAATGGTTGAATGAATGAATGACTATTGTGAGAGCTCAGATTTTTACGGAGCCCCTAAAGGGACATGGAAAAAAAAAAAAAAAACAGAATCCTGAGAAACTAAGTCAGGATCCTGAGAAACTTTCTCAGGATCCTGACTTAGTTTCTCAGGATCCTGAGAAACTAAGTCAGGATCCTGAGAAACTTTCTCAGGATCCTGAGAAAGTTTCTCAGGATCCTGAGAAACTTTCCTGAGAAACTAAGTCAGGATCCTGACTTAGTTTCTCAGGATCCTGACTTAGTTTCTCAGGATCCTGAGAAACTTTCTCAGGATCCTGAGAAACTTTCTCAGGATCCTGAGAAACTTTCTCAGGATCCTGAGAAACTTTCTCAGGATCCTGACTTAGTTTCTCAGGATCCTGAGAAACTATCTCAGGATCCTGACTTAGTTTCTCAGGATCCTGAGAAACTATCTCAGGATCCTGACTTAGTTTCTCAGGATCCTGAGAAACTATCTCAGGATCCTGACTTAGTTTCTCAGGATCCTGACTTAGTTTCTTAAAGTTGCTTTAAGGCTGCTGAACCACAATCACAGTGATGGCAGACACACACCCATGGGGGAGATTTATAGATTTTTATTTCAATCTTGGACTTACTTATAAACACATTCAATCAGTTCTTGACCGAAGACATGGTTTTCATATAAGTGAGAGACATCTGAAGAGAATTATTAGCTCACGGGGACTTACTCGGCGTAAATCCTATTCTGACTTGGCAGTATTGGTTGAGTTTATTAATAACCAGCTGCAGTACTCTGGACAGCTTCATGGGTACCGATGGATGTATGCTAAATGCAGGGAGCATGGACTTCGTGTGAAAAAAGAGGATGTGCGTTTGGTGTTGAAGGAGCTGGATCCCCAAGGGGTGTCGCTGAGGCAGGCAAGACGTCTCAGAAGGAGAAACTACTTTTCCAAAGGACCTAACTTCATCTGGCACATGGACTCGTACGACAAGCTTAAGCCATATGGAATATGCATCAATGCAAGTATTGATGGGTTTTCAAGAAAAATTATTTGGTTAAATGCCTACACAACAAATAGTAACCCAAAGGTGATAGGGGGGTATTATGTCGAAGCTGTGCAGCGTTTAAAGGGCTGCCCTAGAGTTGTACGGGGTGATCTTGGAACAGAAAATGGCCATGTCAAAAGTTTTCAGCATTTCCTTGTACCCATGACCCCAAATGAAACCCTTGACAGCTACCTGGAAGGAGCAAGTACCGCCAATCAAAGAATTGAATACTGGTGGCGTTTTCTTCGCAGCCAGTGTCTAGAGTTCTGGCTGTCCTTATTCGCAGACATCAGAGACAATGGGTACTTTGATGGTGGATTTCTAGACAAAAACCTCCTTCAGTTTTGCTGCATGGGACTCATACAGGTGAGTTAATCTAAATAATGTATTTATATTAGGAAATTATTAAGGGTCTAAGCTTAAGTTCTTGAGGGTCTGATTCCTTTAACTTTTAGATGTCTCTCTGGTTGAATACCCTCAAATCAAATGAGATCATTAACAAGACTCTGTGGCACTTAACTGAACAGTGAGGAGGTAATTCTGTTTATGTTGGACCAGGGACACATTTAAAAGTGGAGGACACCACCCCTCGGTGAGTTTAGTTTGACACCACTGGCAAAGACACACGAGAGGAAAAGTATATGAGAGATAACAGCATAGATAAATTGATGAATAGGAAGATGCTAAATAATCAAATCACAGAGACATGGGAGAGGACCTGTCCTGGGAAGTAAATAGTGGCAAGGCTGTGAAAGTGTTGTACTTCACTTTGGAGACAGATGTGTGTATTGTGAATGGTTCTCATATTCATGTGTTCATTTTAACAGGATGAGTTGGATGATACTGCCCAGGTTTGGAATGCACACTCCATCAGGCCATCAAAGAACATAAATGTGCCCAGTGGTCGACCTAATGTGATGTATACATTACCTGAACTCTATGGAACAAGAGACTTCCTTTGCTTTGTTGAAGACGAACATGTTGAAGTGTGCAAAAACGAGTGCGTTTTTCGTTTGACCAAACCATGTGATCCAGATGTTTTTGACCTGTGCAACATCCTGATGGCAGAGTCCCATCTGACCTCACCAACGGACCCTTATCAGGCTTTGAGCTTGTATATGCATCTAAGAGAGGCAATCACTGCATCAATCTAAAATACTGTACAGTATTGACTGCAGCTACGAACACTTTTCAACATTAACAAGAACATATAAATGAGAAAGAAAACTTTGAATACATTCCAGATTTTAAACAGGCTTGCTTTGTTTTTTTTATTTATTTCAGAAGTACTCATTAATTGCTCTAGGGGGATTGTGAAAAAGAAATTTGAATATTAAATGATCACTTCTGTTGAATTTTTTAAAAATTTTCATTTGATTGAAATGCTGCTCACCATTTAGTAAGGAAGTCTTATGTCTTAAGGGAGAAAAAAATAAAACACTTTCAAAGCAAATATTTAATGGTCAAACAAAGTAGTACAGAAAAACAAAAAGCAAGAGGAAGTTACATGTACAAATACATATTCTGTCTCTCAAAAAGTATAAACATGTGATTAAAAAAAATATTTTGCCAAATGTGAAATACTGGCCTGAAATTCAAATATCAAAGCTAATGCTGAATGTAAATCAAAATAAAACATTTGAAACCATCTGTATTTCAATATCCTTCCCTTGGAGGTAACAGAAGTTCTTAATGTTGTTAATAACTACTGTACAGTACTTTTAAAATTTCTGTAACATTGTAGAAACATTTAAAAGCTGACAAAATAGAACTTATTGTAAGAACACATGTTTAAAGCAACATTTCACAAAGTGTACTTCAGCTGGTAGATCTTGGGAGTACAGGATCTTAAAATATGAAAACATGTTTTTCTAAATCAAAAACAAATCTTTTGGTTAAGACTTTCAAGCTAAAATTAAAGGAGGACTTTGTATTTTTTTGTGATATTCAGTTTTTTATGTTTTGTTATGAACTGCTCAGTTTTGACAATATCGTCTGTAAAAACATAACTCCAACATTTCTTTATCAGAATCTTACCAATCTTCTTTGAACATTAACCATTATAAACCATGTAACCCCATAGAAAAATAACCTCTGTTTTCACAACAGGAAGCCAAAATCTGCTGCTAATATTCCCCAAAAAAGTGCAACTCAAACAGTATTAAAGGCAAAGGGAAATGTGTATGGTTGGTTGTTGTGTAGCGTCTTTTTTTAGACTGGACAAAACTTGGATTTAGCTATTTAAAGCATCTTGTAAAAAAATAAAACTCTTTTGAAAAAATAAAGTAACATAATGCTAAACCATCAGAAGATAAATTATTTGCTGTATGGCTTACTGCACTGAATATTGGCATGGCATAAATTCAAAAGTAAACTTAAAACAAATTAGAAACATGTCTGTAAACAACTTCAAAAGATGTCCATTTCAAAGTAATTACTGGAGAGGATGTTATCAAACTCAGTGCGGAATTCTGGGTAAGAACTGTAAGTGCACGGCAGTTCAAGGGTAGGTCCGCAGGTGCGAGCAACAGGCCTTCTGTTGAGCCCAGTTTCAGCATTAAAGCAAATGACAATTTTGTCAACACAGATGACGGAAGAGCCCGTGCAGAAACGCAAGATTTTTTCAGCTTTGGTTTCATCAGTGCTTTTGACATAACGTTGAAGGTAGTCAAAGGTTGTCTGTTCTCTCCGGGACAGCATCACATCTGTTGTTTCAAACAGTTGTAACACTCTTTTTCCTGTGGCCTTCTTTGTCTCATACAAAGACAACACACTTTTGTTGTCAGCAAGTTCCAGCTGTACACATGCCATGGGTGTGGAGAAGCAATCCACTATAAACTTTGGCTCTTGAAGAATTGCCTTATGAGCCATAGTTTCAATGGCCTGCTGCATGTTGTCACTGGAAGGCAGGAAGTGGGAACCCATCCTTGTGAAGAGGTCAAGCAGGTCCTCTTCATCACTTTCATCCATTGTGCCCTGAAGAGCTTTCTCAACAGCTGATCTCTCTACAAGAGGGAGGTAGTTCAGAAACGACGCCATCAAGACATCAACATCAACTGAGGCAATTCCATGGATGCAAGCTAAAATGAAAGCCTTTGATAGCCTTGCTGGAATGACACCATGGTCCAGGAATCCTTTCACCCAAATTTGTCCAACTGCTTGCCATTCTGCCTCAGAAAAGTCAGGTCTCAACCTAGGAACTCGTTCTGTTTCACCATCACACTGTTCCAGGAATTGCTCCCAAAATGCAGTGTAAACCTCCCTTGATACCCCAGCACCATCAATCGCTCTTTCATTTACAAACTCCATTTTTAAAGTCAAACTCATTGGGTTGTTTTTCATAAAAACAGCCAAAAGATCTTCAACAACCTTAATCCTGCGGATTGACACATGAAGATAGGTTGCTTGATTTCTGGAGTTACCAGCTGGAATCGACTGGGACAGTTGGCTGCTTGAACTTGGTTGCGAACCTTGGGGTGATGAATTCAAACCAGTGTCCTGAGCACAAGTTAAAAGCATAACAGCAATCTCAATTAATAACAGACACAAAAAACGATTTTCATTAACAGGTTGAATATCTGTTCATTAGTTCTGTCTTCATTACCCTGTCAGTAACAGAATTTGCAGAACTTCTCCCATGGAACACTTAAGTGTTATGTTTGACCCAATCTTTCTACTTCTATATGTATTTTTTCTGTTTAATGACAATATTCATTCAAATCAACAGATGTACTAACTGCAAGTTCTTCAGAAATTGCTACCAAGTTCATTACAGAAGATTAAATGAGTTCAGGGTTGTGATAAATACTTGTGTGCATTTTACCTGGGCAGTTTGCCCTGCCTCCTCATGACTGGTCTGCATTTCGGATGTGAACTGGCTGTTATCAGAAGACAACAGGAGCATGGAGCCATGGGCATGGGATCTGCTGAGGTCAGCGGTCTGAAAGACAAAGTTGTGTATGTATGTATATATATATATATATATATATATATATATATATATATATATATATATATATATATATATGACTCTTCATACTTCTACATTAACTTAGTTTTTTTTTAACAATTGAATGAAAATATATAACCAAAATATGTAAATTTTTCAATTCAGTTTCATTATAAGCTTCTATTTCATCACATTTTCACTGTAACATAGCACTTCTGTAAGTATCTAAACCACATTATGCATAAGAGTTCCTGGTCTTACCTGTGTGTCTTCTTCATTGTAGTCATAATTCACTGTTATAATGACAACCTCATCATCCTCATCTAATCTGCTCAGGTGTTCACCAGGAGTCCATATAACTGTGTCTGCTTCATCCACATCCAAGACAGATTCCGAAGGCTCCAGTTGTGTTGATTCAGAAGGAAGTGCATCTACCAAATCAACAACTTCAGAGCAGTGTTCAGGGCCATCGTTAGAAGAATGTAGGTGATTCCAAGCGTTCTCATCATCATTTAAATCAATGTCTTTTTGAATAAAGGATCCTTCACTGGCAGTTAAAGTTGAATGCATGTGACTCGATTGTCCTGGACTTTGTCTCGTCTCTTTCTCCCATCCTGTCAAATGGTTTTTAGGTGTTGATTGAATCTGGACATTGTGATTCTGTAAGAAAGAACAAAAAAGGAGTTAATTCTGCTGTGAAGTGGCAGTCATTTATGTTTTCAACTACTGAGTTGAAAGATCCATCTGTCTGTCCGTCCGTCCTTCCCCTGCCAATCCAGGGTGGTGTCGCGGGGGCAGCCGTTTAAGTACACATGCCCAGACTTTCCTCTCCAAGGCCAAAAAACATAGCCCCTTTGGATCTCAGAGGAGCTTGAAGCATTTCAGAGACATAATGTATTTGACCAAAGAAAATCCTTAAATAACTCCATCATATGACACATGTATATGTTTTTATAACAGTCTTTACAATATATGCAAAATCTGTTTTGATTTTTATTAACCCCTTCTGTTAACAGAACACAAGTATTTCAACAAAATTATTACTTTAAAGCTGCACTGGTAGAGTAATTTTTCCTCAAACTGTGGACAACCCCACCATTCCTCAACCCCCACCCCCCAATCCAGGTGTTGACTGTAGACTCCAGAGAACACCTTTAGACTAAAGTTTTTTTTATATTTAATTTTTAAATCAATGTAAAGTCATATAATTTATATTTATATCCTATATTTCTTCACCTATACTAACCATAATCTGGTTTTAAATGTATTTAAATACCATGAAACTTTATAATCATGGTTATAATTTACTTTATTTTGAAAAACCAACACTACCATTGCTATGCCTGCAGCTGAGTGAAGGACAGGAGCTGATTGGTTGCTTTGTGTCATGGTATCCCTGTTCGAAGTTCAAGCAGCTGTATTACCACAAGGAGGAGCCGGTGGAGTTTTATTTTTTCACAGAACATCTGTCTAATGTATTATTTGTCTAAATCTGTCAGAATATAGTGGCAATTTAAAGAAAAATGGAAATATATATATTTTGATAAAAGTTACCTAGTGCAGCTTTAAATTAAATCTTTTTACACATTGCCCAACAGTTCCAATAGTGTTGAATATTTCCACAAACCTGTTCAGTTATGTCACTGCCAGATGAATCGTCCACTTCATCAAGTATGAAATCATCTGACCCATGTGATCTGTTATCAGTGAACTGGAAACATCTTTCATTTAGGCTGACTGAAAAATCCTCAGAGGCAACCTTTTCTCCACAGTCACTGACTTCAGATGAGAACTGAGCTGTTGAAGGTGTTTCTTCCCTTGTGCAAATGTAAAATCTCAGCAGCTTCAGTTTGGTTTTTTCATAGAGATGGCCGACTGTCTCGTCTAAAGGAATCTGCTTTCTTTTAAAGTCACAGACCTCAAAGAGAAAATCTCCAAGTGCTCCTTTTGTAGAGTTTCCATCTGGGAAAAACAGCTCCTTTCCCATTTCTAGAATTTGTAAAACGGTTGTAGTTTTATCCACTGTTGCATGTCTTGTTCCACCACCATTTCTGGTTCTCACTTGATGATATTCATCCATGTCGAAATGAAGCCATCCAATTTCAATCTTTCGGGAGATCTTCCCTGCTGCCTTATTTCGGTCTCTTGCCATCTCTGTGCCTTGGTTTTTGAACAAACCTGATGTGCCACACAGGCCTCCTTTGGATCTTGATTTCATTTTTCGGGTTCCAATTTTATTTCTTAAGCTCTGCAGAAGAGTCTCTTTATCTGTGGTGCATCTACTTTGCTGACAGAAAGACAGAACAGCTACTCTGTCACCGTATGAAGTTATATATTGTGCCATTTGTTCATCAGTCATGACAGATAGAACAGCCTTGTCCACCTGGAGATATAAAATATGAAAAAAATATTCAATATAAAACAAACTTTTCTATAGTTTTATGTCATAAAGCCATGTAAACATTTTTTGTGCAACTGTAAGGTTTCAATGCTACAGCTAAATATATGTTCTCTGTTGTAGTTTCAGTGAATGTTATACTTACTAAGATTTGTTTTGTTATTTAGCCCAGTTCAATAAAAAGGAAATTATTAAAACAGCTGGCAAAGGAACTTCAAAAAATGAGCTCGTCAGTGTTGTCTATCTTGTGTAAGTTATTTTACCAACTTTTCCTTGTTCATTTAGTATGATACAGTTATTGCACTGTGGCTGAATCATTATGAACACAGAATAATCCTCAACTGAATAAGTGGTCATGTGGGCTGACACCTAAGCAGTCAAGCCAGACATTACCGTAACTCTCTCTTATAAACTTTGCACATACATTTTTAATAGAGAAGGGGTACCCTTGCAGGGGGAAATTTTAAGAGAAAATAAAGGCATAAACAATGTATAATTATGAAATACTTGCTACTTTCACATACATGTACTACATAATTATTTTATAATTTTACTGTAGATTTAGACTTCAACTAGCACGCAGGCAAAAGCATACTATCTGAATAAAATAACATTTGTGCAATTTCCTGTTTGTACAAAATAGTTATTACAGTAATATAATTATAAAAATCATATTACTGTATATAGTATCATGTATTGTCCAATTCAATCTACTTTGTTATAATGTAGTGGTGCTGTCAAATTTCAAAGTACTGTATAAACTTGCTTGACAACGTAGTTCTTGGCTAACACTATCAAACTAACACTAGGGTGAAGCCCTCTCCTGATTCAGAAACCTCCACACTGCCAGGGTGCTCGTTTGCAACAGACGTTACGGTTATGCATATGTGAATTGCAGACACATGCTTATATGCAAACAAAACCTTTTTTATCGGTTGGTAATTTATTGAGTGTCGCCTCTGTTGTCGCACGGCGGGGCATGGCAAAGTGCTGTTATTTTACCGACCAGCAGGTGGCAGTACCCTCTAAAACCTGTGCAAAGGCGTAGAAGAAGAAATCTACCGTAGAAGAAGAACTGTTTATGTTTATGTTTATGTTTATTAAATTTGTTCATTTTTTTACAAAAGAAACAATACAAGGCAATCTCATAATGATAGTGTACAAAATGTAAAAAAATGAAAGGTGGCAGAAAGAAGAATAAATCTTATTATATCTGCCCCTTATCTCCAACAATCAGACTTAACAACAGCAGTCAAACCATGTAAACAATAATAATCTTCAACCAACTTTTTCCAACAATCAGGTTAAACAATAATATTCTTCAACCAACAGTACAAAATGACTAACTCTTTCTAATTTTCTAACTAATACTAATACAGTACAAAATGACTAACTCTTTCTAGTTTTCTAACTAATACTAATACAGTACAAACTGACTAACACTTTCTAATTTTCTAACTAATGCAATACACATTACGTTATTTCACATATATTTTTTTAACATATTTGTTTTGATCATTTTTTTAAATGTAAACATTGACTTGGCATTTTTAACTACATTCTCCAAGCCATTCCATAATCTAATTCCCTGAATTGAGGTAGAACGTCCCTTCAAACTGGTTCTGAATTGTGGTTTTACAAACAACTCTGTTCCCTTAAGATTATAACAACTTTGTCTTTTAACAAAGTGCATTTGGATATTTAAAGGTAATGCATTATTTTGAGCTCTATACATAACTGATAAAATATTATAGTCTACCAAATCATGGAACTTCAGTAATTTTAGTTGATAAAATAATGTACTTGATGGATGACGGTAATGCTTTCTAGTGATAATTCTTACAGCTCTTTTCTGTAATACAAAAATAGGCTTTGTGATTGTTTTACACGCATTCCCCCAAACATCAATACAATAGATTAAGTGTGGAACAATGATTGTGTTATACAACAAATACAGAGCCTTATCATTCAATAGGTCTCTGACTTTGTACAGTACTGCTATCGATTTAGCTATTTTTATTCTTACAGAATTTATGTGTTGTTTCCATGTCAGTTTGTCATCAATGATAACACCCAAAAACTTCACCTCACTCACTCTACAAATCTCAACATCCTCAATTTTGAGTGGAACATCAACAGTTTTCTTTCTATTACCGAATATCATGTAATTAGTTTTCTCTAGATTTAATGATAATTTATTTATTTTAAACCAAGTTTGTATCTTTACAAATTCTGTCTTTATCAATTCTAACATTTGTTCTATATCTTCACCTGAACAGAAAAAAGTGGTATCATCTGCGAAAAGTACACATTTAAGGAGTCCTGACACATTTACCAAGTCATTCACATATAAAATAAAAAGCTTTGGTCCAAGTACAGAGCCTTGGGGAACTCCACATGTGATATTACAGAGGTCAGATCTTACATCATTTATTTGTACAAATTGTTTCCTATTTTTTAAGTAGCTAGATACCCACTGTAATGCTGGTCCTCTAATACCATATTTGTTCAGTTTTTCAAGGAGAATTGTGTGATCAATAGTATCGAATGCTTTTTTTAAATCAACAAAGATACTGATACAATGTTGTTTTTGATCGACAGCAGTAGTTATTTGTTCCATTAATTCCATGAGAGCCATTGATGTAGAGTTTTTTGATCTAAACCCATACTGACTGCTGCTTAGAATATTTTGTTTATCTATAAATTGGTCTAGTCTGTTTACAAATAGTTTTTCAAGAATTTTTGAAAACTGTGGTAACAAGGATATAGGTCTATAATTGTTGAATACACATTTATCACCATTTTTAAAAAGAGGAACGACCTTAGCTACTTTCATATTATCTGGAAAAATTCCTGTTGAAAATGATAAGTTACATATGTATGTGAACGGCTCAATAACATGGCTCATTATGTCCTTTACAAACATCATATCCATGTCCACCCAGTCTTTCGATCTCTTGTCTGTAAGATGTTTTACTACATTCATTATTTCCTCTTTGTTAGTTCCATTTAGGAAAATACTATTTGCACAACCTGTAATTGAGTGGATCATATTTTTATCTACTTTTGGTATCTTAGCTGCAAGGCTTGATCCAACATTCACGAAATATTGATTAAATCCATTTACAATTTCATTTTCATCATGAACTTCATCGTTGTCTTTTACAAAATATTTTGAAATACCAGTTTTTGCTTTATGATTCTTCAGTACACCATTCATTACTCGCCATGTTGCTTTCATATCACCATTAGTTTTATCTAATAATTTACTATAATATTCTTTCTTATGTTTCCTTATAATCCCTACTAATTTATTTTTATACTTTTTATATTTTTCTTCTGCGCTCTGACTTCGCAATTTCAAGAAACATGAATACAAATAATTCTTTTTTTTACATGCATTTCTTAACCCTTTTGTCATCCATGGTTGATCATTTGTATTTCTCTTTGTGTAATTTGTTTGCACACAATTCTTTTCATACAGGGTTTCCAAGATATTCATAAACTCATCATATGCCCTGTTCGTATCATCAACATACACATCATTCCAGTCTTGTTTATCCAGATCCTCTTTCAATTTTTCCAAAACTTTTTTTGATGTGTTTATGATTTTTTTCTTCGTTGTGTCTGCTTTTGTGATTTTTTGATCATTTTTAAAGATTGTGAAAACTGGTAAATGATCACTTAAGTCGGTCGTTAAGATACCACCAATTACATCCCCATTTGTTATATTTGTGAAAATATTATCAATTATTGTGGCACTATGAGTTGTAATTCTTGTTGGCTTTGATATCAATGGATACATATTTAAACTGTACATTGAGTTTATAAATGTGCTTATGTTATTTGAATCTGTTTTATTTCCCATATCAATGTTAAAGTCTCCACACAAGAAAATATTTTTATTAAAACTTTTCTCCATTAGTTCCAAGATTTTATCCGTGAATATTTCTATATTTGCTCCTGGTGATCTATATACACAACTTATTATTATGTTTTTATCGTTTTTGTTTATAATTTCTATTGTTATCATTTCCATAATATTATCAACTATTATTGACATTTCATTATTTAATTTACATTTTATTTCATTATTGACAAATAGTGCGACACCACCACCTCTTTTATTATTTCTGTTCATATGATATAAATCATACCCCTCGATGTGAATATTACTAGTGTTATCATCATTAAGCCATGTCTCTGACAACGCTATTATCGTAAAAGTTCTATTTAATTGTTTTAAGTAATCTGTTATTTTGGATATGTTTGCATTTATACTTCTGCTATTAAAGTGAATAATGGAGAGAACTCCATTTGATATATTGATGTCATTAAACTGCTCTTCATTATAATATTCGCTATCATTTATTACAGGAAAAAAATTTGCATCAATCACATTTTCAACATTATATATTTTAGGTTCTGAGTCTTCGTATGTTGTCATGTTCTAATGTATTTGTTCATTTCACCGTATATTTTATCCATTTTGATTGTGAGTTGTTTCATTGATTTGTAATTTTTCATCTCTTGAATTCATCCAGATCCGTCAGCTCTTTTATCATTTTAGGCTGAGACCCTTCCTTTGCTTTGATAAAGACGTATCCATTTCTAGTCCATGTTGATGCTATTTTTTTTTCTTTGTTTTTTAACCACCTTGCTTCTTTTGCAATTTTTCCATTTTTTTTGGTAAGATGTTCATTTATGTAAACGTCTGATCCCCTCAGATTTGTTCTCTTTTGCATAACATAGTTTTTAGTATTCCTGCCAATGAACTTAACGACCACTGACGGTTTGAATCTTGATGAATTACTGGGCAGGGTGTGACAGAATGAAATGTCCTCATAGCTTATGTTAATGTTCTTTTCCTGTAAGAAATTAACTACAAGTTCCTCCAGAGTCCCTTGTTCTTCCTGAGATTCATACTCATTTGGATCATTGTTTTTAGGAGCTCTTTGATGTGTCCGACAGTTACTAACATCAAGTCCTGAGATGACCACGTTGTCTTGCTTTGTAAATTGTTCTAAATCCTCTATTTTTTGTTCTAAATCAGCAATTATCTTGTCTTTGTTAGTTACCAGCTCTTTCAGTTCTCTTATTTCTTTAACCAGCTTGTCCTGGGAAACCATCTTTGCTGTTAAACTTTCTATTTGTCCACTCATAAAGTTGAGTGATTCTTTAAATTCTTGCATTTCTGAGTTGTTTC
>JBBPBX010013065.1:0-53035 GCA_038048925.1 Garcialebias charrua
TATATATATATATGTATATATATATATGTATATATATGTATTATGTATATATATGTATATATATGTATATATATGTATATATATATGTATATGTATATATATATATATGTATATATATGTATATATATATATGTATATATATATACAGGGAACCCCCGACCTACGAACGAGTTTGGGACCTAAGAACCGTTCGCAGCTCGATCCGTTCGTAGGTAGGGGGTGAAAATTATATTAAAAAAAAAAATCATTCATTCATTCATTCATTCAACCTTTATTTATCATGCTAACGGAGCGCGCGCACACATTTAAGCATGTACAGTAGTGTACTGTAATGTTAAACATTGCTATTCACATTTACAGAATAAATAAAAATATATTTTCTTACTTTGAGATGGTCATAGCCGACATCTTAGGTTGCCATGCGTTGTTGTTATCAGGCCGAGCAGCGCGACGAGCAAACCACGGGAGCTGCTCGAGGCCTGTGTTAGCTTCTGCTAGCCAGGCCATGAGCTGGTGTTGGAGCGGCGGTGCGGCCCAATCGGCCATCAATCTGCAGCTGCTTCTCCGCCTGAGATGTCCACAGAGCTCACAGAGCGATTCCAGATAGTAATTAATAGGGATGTCCCGATCAGGTTTTTTTGGCCTCGAGTCCGAGTCCGAGTCCTTTAATTTGAGAATTGGCCGATTTCGAGTCCCGATCCGATACTTCTAAAATACATTTTTAAAATGAAGGGAAAAAAAAGAAACAGATCTAGATGTCCCTTAATTTTTATATTATTTACCTTAATATTTAACAGAATACTTCTGTGAGGTAGATTGAACAATCAAGTACCGTAATAAGATTTTAAAAAAATTCTTCACGTTGAAGTTTAGTGTAACAGTATGAAATAAAAATGTCTAATTTAAAATAAGCAGCTCAACTTAAAATACTGAGCAGGCATGTAAACAAATAAGAAACTTAGGTTGTTGTGTTAAATGCAGCCTTTTCCTTACCTCCTCTTGAAATACGAACTGTCTGTACCTCCTCTTGAAATACGAACTGTACATAACTCACAGTTTGCAAACGCAATATCTTTGTCATCCACTTTAAAATATCTCCACACGACAGACATCGCTGCCTCCCTTCAAGCTGCCGCGTTCCGCGTCTTTTTTACGACAGTCACTGCTTTACGGCAGGCGCGGCTGCAAAAATATTGTGCACGTTTTGTTTCGAGACAATTTGACTCTGTAACACAACATACAGTTAATATAATATTCCCGTTTGTGTTTAGAATAAATCGCTGCCTCCACTTAAAGCTAATGCTGCGTTCCACTTCTTTTTTACGACAGTCACGCTTTACGGCAGGCGCTGTTGCTAAAATATTGTGCACGTTCTTTTTCGAGACAATTTGACTCTGTAACACAACATACAGTTAATATAATATTCCCGTTTGTGTTTAGAATAAATATACACATATATATCCGACCACTTAAGCTAATATGCTGCGTTCCACTTCTTTTTTACGACAGTCACGCTTTACGGCAGGCGCTGTTGCTAAAATATTGTGCACGTTCTTTTTCGAGACAATTTGACTCTGTAACACAACATACAGTTAATATAATATTCCCGTTTGTGTGTAGAATAAATATACACATATATATCCGATCCCTGATCGGTGTGTAACGCCCGAGTCGAGTCGAGTCTGAAATCACGTGATCGGGACCCGGTTTTCGATCACGTGATCGGATCGGGACATCCCTAGTAATTAATCCATATGAGGCAATCCTGATCAACAAGTCTTCCAAACCTTGCTGCCTGTAGCCGTGACAAACCCTAAGATGGCTGGCCTCCGGTGACTGGCGACCTTCTTCCTGTTATGACCGACCTTCTTCCTGTTATGACCGGAAGTTGCACAATTATTGCGCAATCATGACAAAAATGATCAGAAATGATCATTTTTTATCATAATTATTATTTATAAAGCCTTTAAAACAACCACAGCTGCAACAAAGTGATGTACACATGAAATTAAGAACATTTAAACACAAAAAAATATATATATATTTTTTTTTTAATACAGTAATTTCATATTTTTATTAAATATGATACGTTCGTAGGTCCCGTTGTTCGTAGGTCGATGGAGTCGTAAGTGGGGGGTTACCTGTATATATATATATATATATATATATATATATATATATATATATATATATATATATATATATATATATATATATATATATATGTCCCAATGATCCTAGGAGCTATGCTGTCAGGGGCTTTATGCCCCTAGTAGGGTCACCCAAGGCAGACAGGTCCTAGGTGAGGGACGAGACAAAGCGCAGCCCACAAGACCCCTTATGATGAATAATATAAATGGAAACAATGTTCCCTCGCCCGGACGCGGGTCACCGGGGCCCCACTCTGGAGCCAGGCCCGGAGGAGGGGCACGTTGGCGAGCGCCTGGTGGCCGGGCTTTCACCCATGGAGCTCGGCCGGGCACAGCCCGAAGAGGAGACGTGGGTCCCCCTTCCCATAGGCTCACCACCTGTGGGAGGGGCCAAAGGGGTCGGGTGCATTGTGGAATGGGTGGTGGCCGAGGGCGGGGACCCTGGCGGTCTGATCCTCGGCTACAGAAGCTGGCCATTGGGACATGGAATGTCACCTCTCTGGTGGGGAAGGAGCCTGAGCTAGTGTGTGAGGTTGAGAGGTTCCGGCTAGAAATAGTCGGACTCACCTCAACGCATGGCTCTGGCTCTGGAACCAGTTTCCTTGAGAGGGGTTGGACACTCTTCCACTCTGGAGTTGCCCCTGGTGAGAGGCGCCGAGCAGGAGTGGGCATACTTGTTGCCCCCCATCTTGGTGCCTGTACGTTGGGGTTCACCCCGGTGAACGAGAGGGTAGCCTCCCTTCGCCTACGTGTGGGGGGACGGGCTCTGACTGTTGTTTGTGCCTATGCGCCGAACGGCAGCGCAGATTACCCACCCTTTTTGGAGTCCTTGGAGGGGGTATTGGAGGGTGCGCCTCCTGGGGACTCCCTTGTTCTGCTGGGGGACTTCAACGCTCACGTGGGCAATGACAGTGAGACCTGGAGGGGTGTGGTTGGGAGGAACGGCCCCCCTGATCTGAACCCGAGTGGTGTTCTGTTGTTGGACTTCTGTGCTCGTCATGGATTGTCCATAACGAACACCATGTTCAGGCATAAGGGTGTCCATATGTGCTCTTGGCACCAGGACACCCTAGGTCGTAGTTCAATGATCGACTTTGTTGTCGTCTCATCTGATCTGCGGCCGCATGTCCTGGACACTCGGGTGAAGAGAGGGGCAGAGCTGTCAACTGACCACTACCTGGTGGTGAGTTGGCTCCGATGGTGGGGGAGGATGCCGGTCAGACCTGGCAGACCCAAACGTATTGTGAGGGTCTGCTGGGAACGTCTGGCAGAGTCTCCCGTAAGACGGAGCTTTAACTCCCACCTCCGGGAGAGCTTTGAACACGTTCCGAGGGAGGCGGGGGACATTGAGCCCGAGTGGGCCATGTTTCGCGCCTCTATTGTCGAGGCAGCTTATCGGAGTTGTGGCCGCAAGGTTGTTGGTGCCTGTCGTGGTGGCAACCCTCGAACCCGGTGGTGGACACCGGCGGTGAGGGATGCTGTCAAGCTGAAGAAGGAGTCCTATTGGGCCTTTTTGGCCTGTGGGACCCCGGAAGCAGCAGATAGGTACCGGCAGTCCAAGCGGCATGCGGCTCGGGTGGTTGCTGAGGCAAAAACTCGGGCGTGGGAGGAGTTCGGAGAGGCCATGGAGAATGACTTCCGTACGGCTTCGAGGCGATTCTGGTCCACCATCCGGCGTCTCAGGGGGGGAAAGCGGTACGCGACCAACACCATTTATGGTGGGGATGGCGTGCTGTTGACCTCAACTCGGGATGTTGTGAGTCGGTGGGCGGAGTACTTCGAAGACCTCCTCAATCCTACTGGCACGTCTTCCACTGAGGAAGCGGAGCCTGGGGACTTTGGGTCGGGCTCTCCAATCTCTGGTGCTGAGGTCGCCGAGGTGGTTAAAAAGCTCCGCGGTGGCAAGGCTCCGGGGGTGGATGAGATTCGTCCTGAGTTCCTTAGGGCTCTGGATGTTGTGGGGTTGTGTTGGCTTACGCGACTCTGCAATATCGCGTGGACATCGGGGGCAGTTCCCTTGGATTGGCAGACTGGGGTGGTGGTTCCCCTATTCAAAAAGGGGGACCGTAGGGTGTGTTCCAACTATAGAGGGATCACACTCTTAAGCCTCCCTGGTAAGGTCTATTCAGGGGTTCTGGAGAGGAGGGTCCGTCGGATAGTCGAACCTCGGATTCAGGAGGAGCAGTGTGGTTTTCGTCCTGGTCGTGGAACACTAGACCAGCTCTACACCCTCAACAGGGTCCTGGAGGGTGCGTGGGAGTTTGCCCAACCAGTTTACATGTGCTTTGTGGACTTGGAAAAGGCATTCGACCGCGTCCCTCGGGGGGTTCTGTGGGGGGTACTCCGGGAGTATGGGGTACCAGGCCCTTTGATATGGGCTGTTAGGTCCCTGTACGACCGGTGTCAGAGCTTGGTCCGCATCGCTGGCAGTAAGTCAGGCTCGTTTCCGGTGAGAGTTGGACTCCGCCAAGGTTGCCCTTTGTCACCGATTCTGTTTATAACTTTTATGGACAGAATTTCTAGGCGCAGCCAAGGTGTTGAGAGGATCCGTTTTGGTGGCCTTAGAATCGCTTCTCTGTTTTTTGCAGATGATGTGGTCCTATTGGCTTCATCAGCTCGTGATCTACAGCTTTCGCTGGAGCGGTTTGCAGCTGAATGTGATGCGGCCGGGATGAGGATCAGTTCCTCCAAATCCGAGGCCATGGTCTTGAGCCGGAAAAGGGTAGCATGCCCTCTCCGGGTCGGGGAGGAGGTCCTGCCCCAAGTGGAGGAGTTTAAGTATCTCGGGATCTTGTTCACGAATGAGGGAAAACTGGAGCGTGAGATCGATAGGCGGATAGGTGCAGCGTCCGCAGTGAAGCGGGCGCTGTACCGGTCTGTCGTGGTGAAGAGAGAGCTGAGTCGAAAGGCAAAGCTCTCAATTTACCGATCGATCTACGTTCCCACCCTCATCTATGGTCATGAGCTTTGGGTTGTGACCGAAAGAACGAGATCTCGGATACAAGCGGCTGAAATGAGTTTTCTCCGCAGGGTGTCTGGACTCTCCCTTAGAGATAGGGTGAGAAGCTCAGTCATCCGGGAGGGACTCGGAGTAGAGCCGCTGCTTCTCCACATCGAGAGGAGCCAGTTGAGGTGGCTCGGGCATCTGGTTAGGATGCCTCCTGGACGCCTCCCTGGTGAGGTGTTCCGGGCATGTCCCACCGGGAGGAGACCCAGAGGAAGACCCAGGATACGCTGGAGGGACTATGTTTCTCGGCTGGCCTGGGAACGCCTTGGGATTCCCCCAGAGGAGCTGCTCCAAGTGGCTGGGGAGAGGGAAGTCTGGGCCTCCCTACTTAGGCTGCTACCCCCGCGACCCGACCCCGGATAAGCGGAAGAAAATGGATGGATGGATGGATGGATATATATATATATATATATATATATATATATATATATATATACTAATATATATATATATATATATACATATATATACATATATATATATATAAAGGCTTTAGAAACACTTCTTTCACCATTTATCATTTTAACAACATACGTACAGTACTGTATATGTAGCTACTAAATTTTACTCACCACCTCTGCAGAACAGCAGCGACTCGGTTCTGCTCCAACTCAGTTTCCTTTCTGCAGACGTACCCTGCAGCGATGATGAAGCCCACAATCAATGTTCTAAACTCTTAAACCTACTAATTTTAACAACATACTTACTGTATATGTAGCTACTAAATTTTACTTACCAGTGCATCCCCACTTGGAGGTTTTCAGAGGCCGGTTGAAAGAGATGAAAAAGGTCCCGGCGACCTCCTGATGGAGCACCGGTCCTTTGGCGGTTCAAGTCCCGCTCAGAAGTCCTTGTGGGTTGGATACCAGCTCTCAAGATTTACCAGTGGGTCTGGAGGTCTGGTTCTGCTATGGTTCTGGTCCGGTAGGTTCTGTGCATCTCTCTGAACCCGCTGGGTACTGAAGTCACTGTAGTAAGCGCCAAACTTTTTTCAATCAGATCAAAACTTTCCCTCTTTTACTATTCCAGCAGAAGGCTTCTAGGCAGGGCACTGATGGCTTCTGGGAAATGTAGTTGTCATGAGCGGGGATAGAGTTTTGACTTATTGAGACAAAACTATTGTGATGCCTGCCCGAAGTATTTTATTTTTCGTAAAAAATGTACAGTACAATATCCAGTACTGTCCCAATCCTGTGAATAATATTAAAATTGACAATCATATGTCCTGTACAATTATTATTATTTCTCTTGTTCAATCCAACTTTGAAAAACCACGATAGAGTGAGTCCGCGAAAGTCGAACTGCGATGTAGCGAGGGACTACTCATGTTTGGCAGTAAAACTCACCATTCCAGTAAAGCTACCGGTATGTTGAAATTTTACTTGCAATACGTTAATTTTCTCTTCTATGGTGCAAAAGTTCCTCAACTATGAAGAGACGCATTCTTAACTCACTTATATGAGCAAATTATTTTAAATTTGCATGACTCTATCTTTTCCCTCTGCATATTTTTTTTTAAATTGTAACCTACATAATTGGGTGTGTCCAGCATCTTGACACATTAGATAGCAATTCTAAGTCAGCTAAACATTTTATCAGTTTGCACTGACGGTGCTGAAAGTCTGACACATCTTAAATATTAACATTGTGGTGTTATCTGTGCCACAGATTAAAAATATAACTATTTACATGCAACCAAAAGAAAACATCAGCATATTCATGTTTGTTATATGCTCAACTCCACGCAGAAAAAGCTCTTCCACATGGAGGAGTCCAAGCTAAGTGGCAGAGGTGGAAAGAGTACTGAAAATTTGTACTTACGTGCAAGTACTGTTACACTACTTAAATTGTACTCAATTACAAGCAAAAGTACAGATACAGATATTCTTTATTGTCATTCACACCACATGTCATACATGTGGTGGAGGGAAATTATTTACACAGTGTCGCAGTTACATCCAACAATAAAATGTAAAAGAAAAACAGTAATAAGATCTAAGAAAAACATCAACTAAAAATACACTAAGCACTAATAGCATAAAAACAATAAGCCGAACAGCAGCACAAACATGAGTCTGTGTGAGCAGATGAGCAGCATGAAACAGGTCAGCAGCAACATGATGTGATTCTTCACAGTGATTATTCTGGTTATTTATTCATGAGTCTAACAGCCTCAGGGTAGAATCTGTTCCTCAGTCTAGTGGTTCTACACTTAATGCTCCTCAACCTTCTTCCTGAGGGGAGTGGGATAAAAACTGTGTATGCTGGATGAGTGGGGTCCTTCATGATGCAGGTGGCTCTCTTCCTGCATCTGGAGGTGTAGATGTCTGTGATGGTGGGGAGACTGACTCCAACATCTTCTGTGCAGCCTTCACCACTCTCTGTAGAGCTTTTCTTTCTGCAACTGTGCAGCCTCCATGCCACACGTTGATGCTGGAGCACAGGATGCTCTCCACTGCACACCTGTAGAAGGAGGTGAGGACTGAGCTTCCCAGCTTGCCTCAGCCGTCTGAGGAAGTAGAGTCTCTATACTATGTTATACTGATGTTGTAAAAATACTGAAGTAAAAGTACAAAGCACTCTTCTCAAAAACTACTCGGAGTTTTAATTACTTTTTAACCAATTGACGTTTTATTGTGTTGTTAACAGAAGGCGTTCAGTTCTACATTCAATGCACATTTCTCAGATGCCAGAAGCTCCGTCTTATTTTAGTACCAGGCAAACCGATGGCAGTGACAATATCTAAGATATTTGCATACTTAGCCAAACTAATAACCCACACATACAAACAATAAAAAAGCAATATCATACAGATAGTTGTAAAACCTCATATACCACAATATGTTTTTTAAGATAAAAAGAACACTGAAATCCTGAATCGACAGTCATGTTATCTCTGTGTGATATGATCTCCTTAAGTGTCAAAACGAAAACACAACCTGAACAAACTCTGGCCGACGCAGGTGTTGTGTGAGTCCCCAACCTCAGGTGTGGAACATCACTCCCGGGGGAAGGGGAGGCGGGGTCACTGTGCATTAGTGGTATGAAGCAGATGGCAAACCACGACAATGAGTGGATGTGACAGACAAAATGATGAAGGTAAAGATGAGGGAGGGACAGCTATAGGTACATCACTTAGTTTTCTTTTTCTTTTGATGGTGGTGGTGTGGGTGGGGGGGGGCAACTTGAAACCTGCTGCTGTTTGAATACTACAGTCATGACACATACAGAATGGGACAGCGACTCCCCACCAGGTGAATTTTAAAAAAAAAAGAAAAAAAAGTATCACTTAAAAGTACATGATACATCTCTGAGGGATTCTACTATAATCAGTTTCTTGATGTCCGATTTTCAAGAGTCAAGGTGTCGTTATTGTCATTCTCATAATATGTGGTACATGAGGTGGAACGAAACTGCACACAGGGTCCCAGTTACATCCAACAAAAATACAAATTGTAAAAAAAAAAACAGTAGTAAGATCCGAGACATGAACTAAGAAATATGTTAGACTAAGAATTCATTCAACCTTTATTTAAACAGATAAGTCACATTGAGACTCTAAGACTCATTTACAAGTGAGATCAGTTGGACAGAAGTGGTGAAGAATGACACATAAGGTTTGGAGACAAAAAAAATCCCTAACACATTTTTGACCTCTGTTTGAAGGTCAAAAATGTGGTAATGAAAAAAAAAATCTTGCACACAAGCACATAATGACGCCGACATTACGCAGAGGGGTTGGGGGTCGGGGGTGGAGTTCTCAAAGGCGGTGAGCAGCCAGCCCGCAGAGGCACTGCAGAGTTCAGATAAAACACTCAGTTCATATACAGTAGGACGGCCAGAGGCAAATCCAGAGTCCTGAAATGATGACAGAATGTTTATTCAGCTGGGCTCCTCTGAAAAGTCAGTGGAATTCCTCTGTAGAAGGTTTGGGAGGGTGAGAGCGTCAGGTTTACGAAACTTCTCAGGCGTGTTGAGATAAGACGGCCTGTCAAGGCCAGTCAGGGAGCCGAATGTCAGATAAACACGATTGTTTTGAGAACAGGCAGAACTGTAATACCATACCATACCATACCATTTTATTTATAAAGCACTTTAAACAGGAACAAGTCCACACCAAAGTGCTGCTGAAAGTAATGACATCTACCTTCAGTCTGTGTCTGTCCACTCGCTTCCAAAATGTCCAAATTAAAAATGACCATACCAATGGAACGTGCCTGAGAAAATCCCCGAGATCTAATCCATTCAGCCAAAAGTCTGGGTTCTCGAGACATGAACCAAGCCATCATGTAAGGCAGGCAGCCTGACCAGGTCCAGATTTGCTGCCGACGTCTTCCTTGTGTGTTGATAGACCAGGAACCAGCCAAATCCAAAAAGCAGGAACCAGTTATCATAAATCCAATTAAATATGCGTCCTTAAGATCCACAGATGACAGCAGAGATAGACACATCATCAAGTCTTCCAAGTCGATGAGATATCCAGCTGTGTGCATGCCAACAGGGCAAATCGGCTCGCCTACAGCCTGTCTTCTCTTTGAAGAAATGTTATCAGTTGTGTTGAGGGACCAACTGACCAAATTGAAGTCCATAGTTATGATTCGGAAGATTTTGTAGAAGAGAGGCTCTCAGACAGTTTCACAGACAAGACAAAGCAAAAGTAAAGCGGAGACCGAGAGGAGACGTCCGCCTTTGAGAAGAGCAAGTGTTGAAGAATACACTAAATACACTAAACTAAGAATACACTAAGCACTAATAGTACAAAACAATGCGCCAAAACAACAGCAGCACGAGCATGAGTTTGTGTGAGCAGATGAGGACGAATAAACACAGCAACACGAAATAAATCAGCCGCATGAGATCAGCACCATGGATAATCAGCAGCACATATCAACAACCAAGTGGCATTAAAGTGATTTTTCACAATGATAATCCTGACTAGGGATTCATGAGTCTAACAGCCTCAGGGTAGAAGCTGTTCCTCAGCCTAGTGGTTCTACACTTAATGCTCCTCAACCTCCTTCCTGAGCGGAGCGGGGCAAACATTGTGTGTGCTGGGTGAGTGGGGTCCTTCATGATGCAGGTGGCCCTCTTCCTGCATCTGGAGGAGTAGATGTCTGTGATGGTGGGGAGGCTGACTCCAACAGGGAAAAACTAGCCCCTAGGTTTGGCTAACAGCAACCAATCAACCCCCACCCACCCCAAGCACAACCTCTACTTTCATTCAGGTAGCAGCTTAGCAAATTAGCCAAACAGGCTTACTTGGAAGCTCATCCACTTTGCCAGCCTCCACCCTCAGCTGTGTGCTGTCTTGGTGTCATTCTGCTTTGTCCTCAAATAATAAATCTTGGTCATAAAGGATGAAAGTTAAGCCCGTTTGCTCAATGTGATGAGAATCGTTTTTGTTTTGAGTTTATTTGAAGACTGACTCACATGGAGTTATCAGTGTACAGTAAGTGTTTGCATATTTTTCTGACTAATAAGTGTCTAGTAATATTCTGCCATCCACAAAGAAGAAGCGGGGAAATCTGATGTATGTATACAAGCATTTCACCCTTTTTAATAACAGGTGGCGGGCGGCGTTTTTCACCGCCCACAATGACTGACGACAAACTTTTACTTATGAAGAGTTGATCGACGCACCAGTGTCATGATCACAAGACTGATTTAAGTGGCTTTGATGGAAAAGATACAGCCTCTCAGATACTCCATTTTAATTTGTGTCAGTAGTACCAACTTCAAATTACACACCAGTTTTAACTTGTGTTGAATCACCGGGTAAAACCAGAGCTATGATAAATAATCCATGCCACATCTTTTTCTGAAAATCATCATCATCTGAAGCACTTCAGGTGTCTTCTGGTGTCCCGGCCGGAGAATCTGCGGATTTCCTCCTCTTGTCTTGTCTGACAAAATCATTTTAGTTTGGGTGTAAAGAGCAAAAAACTCATTATAATGTGCACAAGTACACATTCAATGCTAAAAAGCTGTTTCACATGCATATAGGCTGCAGAATCAGACCTTCTATGGCTGACAGCGGTTGACTGTCATCGGTTCATCCGAAAGCAGGACAGTGGGTGCATTGTGCACTGCAGACATCCCAGTGGCTTTCAAACCCCAAATTTATTACATCAAAGACTGCCCATCCCGAAGATCCAGTCCCCCGGCACAACCAGAGTAATATTGTGTATGCTGTTCAGTGTCAGGAGGGCTGTGATCGGGGAAACTAAACAGCCACTGGCCAAAAGGATGGCCCAGCACAGAAGATCAACATCATCAGGTCAGGACTCTGCAGTCTACACTCATCTCCAGGCCAGCGGTCACTCTTTCAGGGATGAAGATGTTCACATCCTTGATAGAGAGGAACGATGGTTTGAGAGAGGAGTAAAGGAGGCCATCTTTGTGAAAAGAAACTGTCCATCATTAAACAGAGGTGGAGGCCTCCGGGTTCAACTGTCCACCTCTTACAACGCTGTTATTGCTAGTATCACTCAGCCCCTTGTGAATAGCAAACAACCATCAGGGTGCTAACCATTGGTCGTTAGTTTTGTCTGTCAGCAGCAAATTGGTTAGTCCACTATGCTTGGTGCTATTTATAAGACTGTATTGAACGCCTTTTTTTGAATTTATAAGACTGAATTTAATTCAGCTTCTTAGACTGACAAAGTCTTCTGGATAAAAGACCAAACATTTCAATGTATTTTTAAAATCCGTCTATTGGACCAGACTTAACTTTGTTAGATTTTTCTACCTGGATTATTGAGCATGCATCAGGATATTATTTCAATACTGTTATTCAATATATTTTATATGATTTCTGAGTTGTGTGTGTTAATGACAGACTTTGGACCTTGTGTAGATCATCATGTCTTCTAAACCACATTGTTTGTTTTTTTTGCTTTGTTTTGTTTTGTTTTTTGAATGTCCAGAGGACCAGACTTAGCTTTTTTAGATTTTTCTACCTGGATTATTGAGCATGCATCAGGGTATTCTAAACCACATATTTTCCTTATGTCGCAGCTGTTTTACAAGATTCCATCCATCCATCCATTATCTTTTACCCGCTTCTTCCATTTTGAGTCACGGGGGTCGCCAGTGCCCATGTCCAGCAATCACTGTGCGAGGGGTGGGGTACACCCTGGACGGCTCACAAGTTCATCACAGGGACACATAGAGACAAACGAGACAAACAACCACTCTCACTCACATCTAGGGACAATTTAGAGTTACCAATCAGTCTAACATGCATGTTTTTGGTCTGTGGGAGGAAACTGGAGTACCCGGAGAAAACCCACGCATGCATGGAGAGAACATGCAAACTCCACCCAGAAAGACCCCCGGTCTGGGATTTGAACCAGGGACCTGCTCGCTGAGAGGCAGCAGCTCTACTAGTTGCACCACCGTGCTGCCCGTTTTACAAGATTGTTGAATGAAATTAACATTAATTATCAATCACATTAAGTTATTGTAAAAAGATATACAAATAATTTGGAAAAGGGATATGTACACAGCGAGGTGCATGCACAGTAAGTACGGCGAGTGCATGTGCTTCTTGGTGAAGGAGTTAGATTGCCTCTACAGCACTCAGTAAAAGTAATAAAACTTACCGGTAAACCAGCAGGCTTCGATGAACTTGTTTTTTTATTATTTTTTTATTTGTTCATTTTACATCTTGTAAAGAGAAAACATTTTTACATTATAACAATAAAATGAAAAAAGAAAAAACATAAAATGAAAGGAGACAGGGAGAAGAAAATAATCTTATTTTACCTGCCCCTTTTTTCTATGACAATAACAAAAAAAGCGAGATCAATAAAAATAACTCTATCAAATATACAAATTTCCAAGCCACTCAACCAATGATACAAAATTTAAGCAATTTACATGATTTGAATACACATTTAAGTTTTTAGTACAAAAAACATTATTATTATTATTATTATTATTTTAGTATAAGTTGACAATTTGAGTATTTAGTATTTAATTAACATATTAGCTTTAATCATTTTTTAAAGATGAGTTAGTAGTTTTAATTTCATTTTCTAAACTATTCCATAAGTCAATAAGGAACACATAATTGATTTTTAGTTTCTCTGATCTTTTTCAAAACATTTAGATACTAAATGTCATTCTGGCTAGTCATAATTATGTTTAACATATCTTGAATTGTAATTGCGGATGTTTGACCCGTCAAATGACGAATCAGGTGACGTCATTTCAGATATCTTCAATTTTGTATTATGACAAGTCAAAATTCCTTTAAATATATCTTGAATTGTTATTCTGACTAGTCAGAATGTTTATGTTTGTTTATGTTTATTAAATTTGTTCATTTTTTTTACAAAAGAAACAATACAAGACAATCTCATAAATGATAGTGTACAAAATATAAAAAAATGAAAGGTAGCAGAAAGAAGAATAAATCTTATTATATCTGCCCCTTACTTCCAACAATCAGATTAAACAACAATAATCAACCATGTAAACAATAATAATCTTCAACCAACTTTTTCCAACAATCAGATTAAACAATAATAATCTTCAACCAACAGTACAAAATGACTAACTCTTTCTAATTTTCTAACTAATACAATACACATTACGCTATTTCATATATATTTTTTAACACATTTGTTTTGATCATTTTCTTAAATGTAAACATTGACTTGGCATTTTTAACTACATTCTCCAAGCCATTCCATAATCTAATTCCCTGGATTGAGGTAGAACGTCCCTTCAAACTAGTTCTGAATTGTGGTTTTACAAACATCTCTGTCCCCTTAAGATTATAACAACTTTGTCTTTTAACAAAATGCATTTGGATATTTAAAGGTAATGCATTATTTTGAGCCCTATACATAACTGATAAAATATTATAGTCTACCAAATCATGGAACTTCAATAACTTCAGTTGATAAAATAATGTACTTGATGGATGACGGTAATGTTTTCTAGTGATAATTCTTACAGCTCTTTTCTGTAATACAAAAATAGGCTTTGTGATTGTTTTACACGCATTCCCCCAAACATCAATACAATAGATTAAGTGTGGAACAATGATTGTGTTATACAACAAATACAGAGCTTTATCATTCAATAGGTCTCTGACTTTGTACAGTACTGCTATCGATTTAGCTATTTTTATTCTTACAGAATTTATGTGTTGTTTCCATGTCAGTTTGTCATCAATGATAACACCCAAAAACTTCACCTCACTCACTCTACAAATCTCAACATCCTCAATTTTGAGTGGAACATCAACAGTTTTCTTTTTATTACTGAATATCATGTAATTAGTTTTTTCTAGATTTAATGATAATTTATTGATTTTAAACCAAGTTTGTATCTTGACAAATTCTGTCTTTATCAATTCCAACATTTCTTCTATATCTTCACCTAAACATAAAAATGTAATGTAAGCCTTAAATTAGCATTCTGGATAGTCAAAATTAAGTTGTTTATGGGGTGCCATTTGTAAAGATACACAGTTAAAATTAACAATAATATTTTTGTTTACTCAGCCTTTTATCAGAACAAAAGTTTTTTTTTTTTTCAGTCATATTTTCACCATGTTATTCATACAATTATAAATGTCATAGTTTCAAACTAAATATTTAAGTTATAGGCAAAATATTTAGTTTACAAACCAAGTACTTAAAGGTGCAGTCTGCAACTTCTGTAGAACGCAGCACTTAGAAAAATTTTCAACAGGCAAAGCATTCTGGTTCCTCCCCCTCAGAGCCATATATGGCTCTGCTCCCCCTTGCTCTGCTGAAATTCAAATTCAAGCTCTGTTTTTATTGGCTGGTTACAAACTCTGTTTTTATTGGCTGGTTAACCGCGGGTCACTGTGGCTTTTTAGAAATGCTTTTAGTAACACCTGGAGAAGCAAGGGGACTATAGTTTTTTCAAAGATTACTTTGTCTAACATCAGTCTGTCAGGAGATAGTGACAAAGTGAAGAAATATGTTAAAAATATATTTTTAGAAAACGTACTGCACTACAGAAACTGCAGACTGCACCTTTAACTTGCAAGTTAAACATTTAGTTTGCAAGCTAAATATTAAGTTCCACACTAAATATTTAGTTTACAAACTTAATGTTTATGTCCATGCTAAATGTTTAACTTACCAACTAAATATTTAATTTGCTAACTAAATATTTAGCTCAGACCTAAATACTTATTTTCCAACTAAACATTTAATTTCCAAAATAAATGTTTTATTTTCTAACTAAATATTTAGCTCAGACCTAAATATTTATTTTCCAAACTAAACATTTTATTTCCGACATAAATGTTTAATTTGCTAACTAAATATTTATCTCAGACCTAAATACTTTATTTATTTTCCAAACTAAACATTTAATTTCCGAAATAAATGTTCAATTTGCTAACTAAATATTTAGCTCAGACCTAAATACAGTATTTATTTTCCAAACTAAACATTTAATTTCCAAAATAAATGTTCAATTTGCTAACTAAATATTTAGCTCAGACCTAAATATTTATTTTCCAAACTAAACATTTTATTTCCAAAATAAATGTTCAATTTGCTAACTAAATATTTAGCTCAGACCTAAATACAGTATTTATTTTCCAAACTAAACATTTAATTTCCAAAATAAATGTTCAATTTGCTAACTAAATATTTAGCTCAGACCTAAATATTTATTTTCCAAACTAAACATTTTATTTCCAACATAAATGTTTAATTTGCTAACTAAATATTTAGCTCAGACCTAAATACAGTATTTATTTTCCAAACTAAACATTTAATTCCCAAAATAAATGTTTAATTTACTAACTAAATATTTAGCTCAGACCTAAATATTTATTTTCCAAACTAAACATTTTATTTCCAACATAAATGTTTAATTTGCTAACTAAATATTTAGCTCAGACCTAAATACAGTATTTATTTTCCAAACTAAACATTTAATTCCCAAAATAAATGTTCAATTTGCTAACTAAATATTTAGCTCAGACCTAAATATTTATTTTCCAAACTAAACATTTTATTTCCAACATAAATGTTTAATTTGCTAACTAAATATTTAGCTCAGACCTAAATATTTATTTTCCAAACTAAACATTTTATTCCCAACATAAATGTTTAATTTGCTAACTAAATATTTAGCTCAGACCTTAATATTTATTTTCCAAGCTAAAAATTTGATTTCCAAAATAAACATTTCATTTGCTAACTAAATATTTAGCTCAGACCTAATTTTTCATTCATTCATTCATTCAACCTTTATTTAGTCAGGTAAATCTTATTGAGCCTCATGGGCTCATTTACGAAAGCGACCTGCTAAAACTAAAGAACGATATTAACTTGCAAGTTAAATATTTAGTTTGTAAATTAAACATTTATCTTGGACATACACATTTAGTGTGTAAACTAAATATTTAACTTGCAAGTTAAGTATTTAGTTTGTAAACTAAATATTTAGCTTGTAAATTAAGTGTTTAGTTTGGAACTATGACATTTAATAATGTTTGAATTACATGGTGAAAATATGACTTTGAAAAAAATAATCTTATGAAAGGCTAAATAAACCAAAAATAATGCTGTTAATTTTTGACTGTGTAATTTTACAAACGACACCCCACAGTTGTTCTTAGTCAAAACTCATTTTTAGATATCTAGCATGTTACAGTCAGACTATGGTAATCGATTTTATGTTAGTGGCTTGTCAAACTCTCTCAGGGGAGGAGTTGTCCCGCCTACGTCATGACGTAGCAGGTCGCACGCGGCGCTCGGAGGCAAGCAGCTCGCGCTGCAGGACAGAGGAGGGCCAGCGATGGCTACGCTCAGGCAGGAGCACCGCTATGGTCTGTCCTGTGGAAAAACGGACAAAAACAGCCCCGACATAACTTTGTACCACGTCAAGCTGACGGACACGGCTGTCAGGGCGCTGGAGGCTTACCAGAACCTCAAGGTACCGTCTCTCTTTTCGTGTTTTTTTTTTTCTTCTGTTTCTTACGCCTAAAAAGTTTCAGCTAACGTTTTTTAGTAAAAACGTAGCTTCTCTGGTGCGTTTTGGTAACGCACCAGGTGTTTTTCCTACACAGCTTTTCTTTATATGTTTGATTCCTGTCAGAGTTCAGGTCCTGTCAGAAACAGCAGCTGCTCTGACGCCCCAGAACAGACAGAACCGAACCCTGTCATTACAAACGAGCCTTCTCTCTCTCTGTTGTTTCACGACAAAAATCCAGATTTCCCAGCCAGACATTGACAATCAGGCTGGTTTTTGTCTCACAAGCAGCTGCAGCTGATTGTGTAACTTCAGCTTGCATTTTTAATCAGAGCTCAGCATAATTGTGCTTTAATTACAATCATTTCTGTTCCTCTCTCACCCTTAGGGAGCTTTACAAAGTCAACCATCTATATGTTTCAGCACAAACCAAGGGGTAAGTTTGGACTTTTTTTTTTCTACTTATTTGTCCAAATTATTCTATCTTATATAAAAGAGCCAGCTAAATGAAGTTTACCACAACTTATTTTTGATACAGGTAGTCCTCGACTTACGACGTAGATCCGTTCCTACGCTTGTCGTAAACCGATTTTCGACGTAAGTCGGAACATACGTACATACTGCACCATATACATGTACAGTACTGTATTACCAAGCACTTAGCCTATCCTAACACAGTACCCTACATAATTATCAAAAAACACATATGTTTGGGAGACATAATGAAGGGCAAAAAGAGTTAATGGCCTACTGGAATGCTGGTGACGCCGTCCTCCTCGGTCCATCCGCCGTATTCCTATTCCGTTTACGACGTAAAACCGCCGTTCATCCGCCGTATTCCGTTTACGACGTAAAACCGCCGTTCATCCGCCGTATTCCGTTTACGACGTAAAACCGCCGTTCATCCGCCATATTCCGTTAACAACGTAATAATTAATAATAATATAATAATTAATTCAATTTATAATGCACTTTTCATTACTGAAAATCTCAGTGCTACACATATATTGAATGCTACACACATTCATAAACCGGTGGCGGTAGACTACCATGCAAGGTGCTTTCCAGTCCTACCGGGAGCAACTCAGGGTTAAGTGTCTTGCCCAAGGACACAACGACACATGGTGCGGGTCCCGGGAGTCGAACCGCCAACTTTCCGATCGGGAGACGACTGCCATTACCACTACACCACGCCGTTCATCCGCCGTATTCCGTTTACGACGTAAAACCGCCGTCCATCCACCGTATTCCGTATTCAGTTTACGACGTAAAACCGCCGTCCATCCACCGTATTCCGTTTACGACGTAAAACCGTCCATCCACCGTATTCCGTTTACGACGTAAAACCGCCGTCCATCCACCGTATTCCGTTTACGACGTAAAACCGCCGTCCATCCACCGTATTCCGTTTACGACGTAAAACCGCCGTCCATCCACCGTATTCCGTTTACGACGTAAAACCGCCGTCCATCCACCGTATTCCGTTTACGACGTAAAACCGCCGTCCATCCACCGTATTCCGTTTACGACGTAAAACCGCCGTCCATCCACCGTATTCCGTTTACGACGTAAAACCGCCGTCCATCCACCGTATTCCGTTTACGACGTAAAACCGCCGTCCATCCACCGTATTCCGTTTACGACGTAAAACCGCCGTCCATCCACCGTATTCCGTTTACGACGTAAAACCGCCGTCCATCCACGTTGGACATCATTAACCTCACGCAGACTCTTCCACTGGTACATTTTCATCTTTAAATCACTTCTTGGTCTACTGCCCTCATACATCTCCTCCTACATGTCTTTGCGTGAGTGCAGCTACAGTGTGCGCTCTCAGGACATGATTACCTGCAGTGTTCCGTCAGTGAGGACTGAACTTGGAAAAAGGGCCTTCTCCTACTCTGCTCCTGCTTCATGGAATATCTTACAAAAAGATCTGAAGCTCTCGGCCCTGACCTCCCTAAATGGTTTTCAGAATCTGTTGGAATCCTGGCAAAAACCAATGCAGATTTGTTCCTGTCTTTGATTTTATACGTCTACCTTATAATGTTTTGCTAGTTTTTTGATACTTTGTTAAAAAAAAAAAAAAAAAAAAATCTTTTTTTTTTTCTCTCTTTTTGTTTTCTATTGTTTATTGTTTGTTTGTTTATTGTTTAATGAAATTCTATCACTGCTGTTCATTGTTCTTTAGTTTTAGCAGGTCGCTTTCGTAAATGAGCCCATGAGGTTCAAAAGATTTACCTGACTAAATAAAGGTTGAATGAATGAATGAACAACGTAAAACCGCTGTCCATCCACCGTATTCCGTTTACGACGTAAAACCGCCGTCCATCCACCGTATTCCGTTTACGACGTAAAACCGCCGTCCATCCACCGTATTCCGTTTACGACGTAAAACCGCCGTCCATCCACCGTATTCCGTTTACGACGTAAAACCGCCGTCCATCCACCGTATTCCGTTTACGACGTAAAACCGCCGTCCATCCACCGTATTCCGTTTACGACGTAAAACCGCCGTCCATCCACCGTATTCCGTTTACGACGTAAAACCGCCGTCCATCCACCGTATTCCGTTTACGACGTAAAACCGCCGTCCATCCACCGTATTCCGTTTACGACGTAAAACCGCCGTCCATCCACCGTATTCCGTTTACGACGTAAAACCGCCGTCCATCCACCGTATTCCGTTTACGACGTAAAACCGCCGTCCATCCACCGTATTCCGTTTACGACGTAAAACCGCCGTCCATCCACCGTATTCCGTTTACGACGTAAAACCGCCGTCCATCCACCGTATTCCGTTTACGACGTAAAACCGCCGTCCATCCTTCCGTATTCCGTTTACGACGTAAAACCGCCGTATTCCGTTTGCGACGTAAAATCGCCGTCCTCCTCGGTCCATCCGCCGCATTCCGTTTACGATGTAAAACCGCGTTTACAGTACAGTATTCCTCCGCCGCTGCACAGCGTACAGTACAATATTTTCCGTTGCTGCGTTACGACGTTTACGACATAAAACCACGTTTACAGTGCAGTATTCCTCCGTTGCTGCACTTCGTACAGTACAAAACTGTATTCTTCCGCCGCTGCGTTACGACGTTTATGACGTTAAACCGCGTGGCTCGAAATAAGGCTTTTCATGGTAAATGGGAGATGCGTCGTAACCACGAAATGTCGTAACTCGAGACCGTCGTAACCCGAGGACTACCTGTATTCTGTCTGTTTAAACCCCACACAACTTTAGCTCATTTGCTTGAAAGGATGAAACTGTGTTGCAGGGCAAGTGTTGATATCTCACCGACTTTCAGTTTTTATTTTATTTTATTCTAAACGAGAGCAAATAATTTCTTCTTTTTCTTGTCTTCATCTGCTATGCTGATGACTCACCGCGCCCCACTGTGCTGCTCTGATAGCTCAGGGATAAGGAGCTTGAGTGTGCTCCTCTGCAGCAGATAGGAGTCGTGCAGGTTACTGGGTCAGGCCTGGTGACTGTGCACAGGATTTGTTGGGGTGAGGCGGCGCTGGAGAAAAAAGGATGAGAAGGTGAAGCGGAGAGAGAGGGAGAGGTGAGCATATACGTTGTCAGAGCCAGACTCAACACGAGGAGTTGTTATGAGTCAAATGGGTTGCATTCATCCAGCGCGGCCTCTTGTGCATGATGTTTCCGTTAGTGGAAATACAGTTTAATGCCCTATTGGTGTGTCTGTGCAGGTTTGAGACATTAAGACATAATATCTGAGCGAGGAACTCGATACCGAGGCGTGATCTGGAGTAAACGGCCCGAGCTGTGTGTGTTTGTTTTGACTTCAGTAAGAAGCAGCTGCGTCCTTGGGGAATACTTTTCAGTCAATGCTAATAGCACAGGTTGGTTTGAAAGAGTTACAACCCCCCTTCCTGTCACGACAGGATGAGCAGAGGGCTGGTGAGTTTAGGAAGGTGCCGAGGGGGGTCAACAAACTGGTTTTAAACCAGTGTAGGTGCACGCTGGAGTTGCGTGTTGCCTTTATTTTGCATAAATTGAAAAGCACATGAAGAGTGACCTGGTACTGCTGAATGTCTCGTGTAGGGTTTTGTTTTTGTCAAGGAGAGTGTAGTTGAGCTTTAATAAAGAGGAACTTGCCCCAAAATTAACTTTTTTTATCTGATAAACTACCTAGAATGTATGTAAAATATTGTATAGCACTATGTGTTAATTTTCATGTTTTTGTGCGTATTTGTTAAAATCGGCAATACAGTATTTGGTCTAAAAGCGTGTCTACACTAATCCTATGGGTTGAACTGTGGTACTGCAGCCTAATTTACGTATTGGTCAACGACTGTTCACTCTGACGTGTCTTGTACACTCTGTCGTCACATCCTCTGCAGCGTGAGTATAAAAGTGGTTCAAGCAGAGCTACTCCCCTGCAGAGATCGGGAGTTGGATTAGCGATAGCAACATAGCATTAGCATTGTGAGTATTGATCGATATCATTCGCTGTGCTCCAAGTCTCTCTCAGCTTCTGGTGAGGCAGGGGGTGAAAAGTCCTCCACCTCACTGACGTAACTAGCTGTGTCGCTGTGATCACTCTCCATGTTGCATAAATTATGCTAATGCTAGCTGCATGTCACGGTCTCTCGTCCTGGCCACACCTCCTCGCTCTAACCCCCCACCACCTCCTCCTCCTTTAGGCGGTGTCTCTTGGCACACCCACTTTGCATTTTTTAAATCTTGTCTTGGGGCGGAGCTATCGTTTCACAGTGGGGTAAGTTCCTCTTTAAAGAGCGCGAGTTCAGGCATTGATCTAAGAACTGTCATGTATTGATTGCTCATCAACTTTTCCACAGAACTCTGCTTCAGAACATTTGGACTGCCCCTTTAAAGATGAAGTCATGAAGGTCATTTTGCTGTTGCCTTCAGTTGTGAGGGAGTTTTGTCTGTGCAGATAGGAACTGCAACCTCCTGTAAACAGGTGTGTGGCAATGAGAGGAAGTCTGCATGTCTGAAGCTGTGGGAGTAAGAAAGGGAGTGAAGCAAAACTTTATTTTGTTGGAGAATATGAGAAATTGCTCTATTGTTAAAATGCTGTTGCATAGACACAGTTGTTTTTTGTTTTTCAATATTTACTGACCTTGTGTTTTATGCAAAAGGGATGTAGAAACTTTGTGATCATGATAAACTGTGTGTGTTTTCATTAGACCGTCTGTTGTTTGGTATGAGTGATACAGGTCCCTCTTGTAAATGAGTCCCTGTGACTCAACGAGGCTAGCCTGTATAAATAAAGGTTGAATGAATGAATGAATGTTAGCAAAATATGTCATGAACCACTGGACAAATTTTACCGAAGCTGTCAGAAACGATCGCACGGATGTACCTCTACAATAGATTATCTCTCGGAGTTGACCCAATATAAGATGACCGCCACATCTAATCAACCTTAGCAACTGTAGCTTTAACGCACTCATTTTTACAGCTGTTGAGCTCAAATCTGGTGTGGTAGTAGCTGATATGATTCCTGAAATAAACTCCGAGCTCCAGCATCATCTCAAAAGGTAGTGCACATTTTTCAAGAAGTGCTACTTTCATTCTCAAAGGGTTCAAGTGAGTAAGATCTAACACGAGAGAAGTGGCTGAAGAGCTGAGTGAGACGTTTGTCTGTAGAAATGACAGAAAATGTCACACCCCTCATCATATTCCACACAGAGCTAAGGTTATTAGCCAAATGAGTGTTTAGAAGTAATTACAGGAGCTGTAACGCTCCTGATTACAGACAGAGGCATCAGGACTCCTGTTTGCTTTAGCTTTCTCTGTCTGCTTAACTCAAACACCCAGGAGTGCACGTGGCACACTTTATTCTGTAGTGAGAGACATGACGTGAACTCTGACCTGCTAATTGTTCTGTCCCGTTCCCAGGTTGGACTCCCACTTTGTGCAATTCTGTGCAGCAAACACACATTTTCTGCTGAGGTGGTGCATGAGATGCTGTGCATGTCTTTTCATGTGTTAAGTGTCTCTCACCTTTTAAAATGGGTTTGCAACTCTCTGGGTGTGGACAGTTTGCTTTTCAAGTGAGTGTGTTTGTTTGTTAGTTTATGATTTGCCATGTGTGGTCTGGGGGCTTAATTTGTTTGTGTCCCACCTCCTTTATCCTGTCCCCCCCACCCCCACCTGTGTCCCTTGTGCTGCAGTTTCCAGTCTGAGTAACCTTGTGTAAACTGCATGCCTGTCTTCATGATTGAAAGTGGACATTTTCAGCACTTACTGGTAGTAAAGTACCGGTAGTCCCTCGTTTATTGCGGGGGTTACGTTCCAGATCCACCCCCCCGCAATAAGTGAAAATCTGCAAAGTTGCAACATTATAGAATTTCGTCTGTGTATGGGAAACATACACAGATGACAAAAAAGGACATTATTATTATTATATTTATTTTGTACTTGTATATATTTTAAGGCTTTAGAAACCCTTCCCACACTCTTGTAATGTCCTAAATTCTTAAACCTACTGTACTGTATGTCATTTTAACAACATATGTACAGTTCTGTATATGTAGCTACTAAATTTTACTCATCAGCTCAAAGTCAAAGTCAACTTTATTGTCAGAACTGCAATATGTACAGGACATACACAGGACCGAAATTGCGTTTCTCTCAGTCCCTCGGTGCAACAGTAACCACTTAAACATTGAAACACTGAAACATATAATAATAGACATAAGCATAAAATAGTAAAACTGTAACACTGTCCTGAGTTTTTGCATAGTGGTATAAGAGTATGAAAATTTACACCAACTCTAAAACTAAAACACTAAACATTTAATGAACATAATACTGTCCTGAGTTTTTGCATACTAGTATAAAAAAGTATAAAAAGTATAACTATAAAATAAACTAAAGGTTCTAGCATTGACATTTGCAAAGTGGCAAAGCAGCATATGAGTTAATGTACACAGTATATGTATGAGGTAGTTGATGTTGTTATAGAGGCAAAAGTGGCATATGCAGTAAGGCACATTGGGCATCCTTAAATGAGGCTGGTCAGAGAATACTGTATATGTATCAGCAGTGGTGTAGATATAAAAGTAGTGTAAATGTAAACAGTAGTAATAAATGTAAGCAGTAGTAATAAATGTAAACAGTATTAATAAATGTAACCATTGAATGTAAACAGTAGTATGTAAACAGAGAATGTAAACAGTATTATGACTATAGGCAGTGATGTAAATGGTAAATGGTAAATGGAGCTTATTTATATAGCGCTTTCCAGCCCCCTGTGAGGAGCCCCAAAGCGCTTTACAATACCAGCCATCCACCCATTCATTCAGACATTCATACACCGGTAGTGGTAGCCTGCCTTGCAAGGCGCCATCCAGACCTACCGGGAGCATCTCGGGGTTAAGTGTCTTGCCCAGGGACACAATGACACATGGTGGGCGGATGCGGGATTCGAACCTCCAACCTTCCGATCAGGGGTCGACTGCCATTACCACTACACCACGGCCGCCCAATACAAACATTAGTGCAAATATGAGAAGTAGTGCAAACTGAATGAGCACATGACCGAGAGTTTAGTGAATAACCCGCTTGATGACACAGGGTCCAGTGTTAAAATATTTGTGTTGTGTGGTAATGTGTGAGAAAGTTTTTAGTGTTAAGGCAGTTCAAATGGGAGGGGAGGCAGAGCAGGCAGAGTGTTTAGCATCCTGACTGCCTGATGAACAGAGCTGTCACTCAGTCTGCTGGTTCGAGCCTGGAGACTCCTCAGTCTCCTCCCTGATGGCAACAGGCTGAAGCAGCTGTGTAGTGGGTGTGTGGGATCACCTGCCATGCAGAGGGCTTTCCGAGTGAGGCGTTTGCTGTGTAAGTCCTGCAGTGAGGGCAAGGAGGTGCCGACGATCTTCTCAGCTGCTCTCACGATGCGCTGGAGGCTCTTGCGGCAGGATGCAGTACATGCACCAAACCACACAGTGATGCAGCTGGTCAGGACACTTTCTATGGCACCTCTGTAGAAGGTGCACATGATGGGGGTTGAAGCTCCAGCCCTTTTCAGCTTGCGGAGAAAGTAGAGGCGCTGGTGAGCCTTCTTGGCCAGTGCTGCAGTGTTCCTGCTCCAGGACAGGTCCTTTGAGACGTGCACTCCCAGGAACTTGGTGCTGTCCACTCTCTCCACTGCGGTGCTGTTGATGGTCAGAGGGGCATGTTGGGCATCCCTCTTCCTGAAGTCCACAACAATCTCCTTTGTCTTCTCCACGTTGAGAGTGAGATTGTTGTGTCCGCACCACAAGGCCAGGCGGCTCACCTCGTTCCTGTAGTCCGTCTCATCGTTGTTGCTGATGAGACCCAGAGCTCTGCAGAACAGCAGCAGCTCTCTGTTCCGCTTGGTTCTGGTCCAACTTGGTTCCATTTCTGCAGACCTACCCTGCATCAACGAAGCCCACAGTGTTCTAAACTCTTAAACTTACGTTATTTTAACAGTGCAGTACTGCAAAATTTTACTCACTACCTCTGCAGAAACAATAGCCGTGTTTCCATCAAGGTTTCTAGATGCGCATTTTGAAGCATCGCATCAGAAAAGCTGAATGGAAACGGCAAAATTTGAGTTAACTTCCTCTAATTCGCTCAAAAGTTGATACGCTCGCTTGAGGTGGTTTTTGGGGGTTTCGAAACAGAGCTGATGCGCAAAACGACAGATGGAAACAGATTTGCCGACTCAGTTCTGCCGTAGCGAACATTTACGTCATGTGACTGATCAGCTGTTTCCGCTCCGGACAACATGTAACATCGCTAAAACTAGTTGGCATGACAGAATAAATACAACTTGCCCGATAGCAACACATACCTGAAATATTCTCTCCATTTTGCCGAGATGTGTGGTCGGGTTCTGTTTTCAACCGCTACTTCCTGTTTACTGTAGACATGCGTAACGCTGACGTCTGACGTAATGACGCTGTGCGTGGCCTGGTAGATGCGCTTCAAGCAGGTAGATGGAAACACTTCTGATCCGCATTAATTTGTATTTACATTTTTGCGAGATTTCAAAAATTAGCTCAAAATTCGAAATGAAAATAGATGGAAACACGGTTAGTGACTCGGTTCCGGTCCCACAGACATACCCTGCTGGTTTTACTCTGGTTCTGTGCAGCCCTTGAGCACCGAAGTGCATTTTTTTCGTGAGGGGGCTGGACCCTCGGGTGGCTGGTAGGGGACCACACAGTGTTCTGATTGAGTGGCCCAATAGAGGGATGGAAAAAGTCTTGGTGGGCTCCGGAGAGAGGCCGGACCTACAGCGGCGTGTCCCCGCTTGGTGCTCATGGGCCGGTAGCAGCGCTCGGATTTGCCATTGGGTCTGGAGGTCCGGTTCTGCTCTGGTTCCAGGCCAGTTCTGTGCAGCTCTCTGCATGCGCTGGGCGCTGAAGTCACTGTATGAATAAGGACAGATCAGATCAAAACTTTCCCTCTATTTCAGCAGAGGGCTACGGAGCTTCTGGGAAATGTACAGTAGTTGTAATGAGCGGGGATACAATGTAGGCTTATTGAGTGAAAACTACAAAATGGCGGTGCCTGTCCAAAGTATTGTATTATTATTATTTATTTATTTAGGTAACTTCTTACTGTACAGTATCCTGTACTGTCCCAATCATGTGAGTAATATTAAAGTTGACAATCATGTGTCCTGCACAATTTGTTGGTCCAAAGTACAATGTTACTTTGCAAAACCGTCGCAACAGTCGAACCGCAGAGTAGTGAGAGACGACTGTATCTTTGTATTTTGAATGGAAGATTTGTGCCGCTGTGTGCGTTTAGGCAGCAGAGACCCCGTGGGTCTCCTCTGGTTTGAGTAACAATGAGCAGGAAAATGCAAGCTATGTACTGTCACCCTGCCCAGATCTCCCAAAATGAATCAAGTTTTTCATCCCAGCAGACTGCCATCAGTCCAGATGTGTCATGTCGTGCCCTCAGGGTTTGCTTGTGTCCCTGCACATCTGCATTATTGCACATAACTCGGATCATTGCAAGCTCACACCTGATGTTTCTACTGCAAAGTACTCGTTCTGGCCGAGAGTGTGTGAGTGCAGGGTGTTCGAAGCTTGCACAGAAGCAAATCTTGCTTTATTGCCTCGTCTAAAAGTTCCCAACAGACTCCACCGTTCTGTACGTGTGTCGCACAGGTGCGCTGAGAATTCTTCTCAGATCTTGTCGGGGTTTTTGACCCGCAACCTGTTGATAGTTTGGCCCTCGGGCAGCAGACAGAGCTGCCTCCTTCTCAGCAGCAGGGGCGTAACGTTCAGGGAACGCTGGTGGCTCTGCCTATCCCTGCTCTTCTCTCCCTCGCTTCTTGAGCGTTCACCTCTGGCAGCAGCTCTCCCTCTGTGAAATTATAAATGAAAAGGAATGCGAAGGTTATTACAGGCTGGGACTTGATTACACGCACTGTCTCCCATTCGTGGCGGCCACATTAATCACTCACGTCTTAGCAGTAGCGGCAGCAGAGGAGACTCCGTGCAGCGCCAGGTTTCAAGCTGATTGACGGAGGAATCGTAAAAACCCACAAAAATGTTTGTTTCTTTCTTTCCTGTCCGGCCCTGCTGCCCCCTTCTTCCTCTTTCTTCCAACGAGAAGCACAAGCGCACATTGTTTGGCATCTGTGTCCTCCATTGTAGAGGGGCGGGGGGGGGGTGTTTTTAGTGGCATGTGTCAACTTGTGGTCCTGGGAACAATTCACCTCTTTTGTTTGCGATGAGATGATGAGAAGTGGTGTTTACTGAAGGGCGGTGAGGACGAGGGCCGTGGCAGGCTGTCTGAGCGTCTGTGTGAGATGTTTGCTCATCCCCAGACTTGTGTGAGTGGTACTAATGCAGATTACACCTTGCTGAGAGGAGCTGGAGCTCAGACCCGCTGGATTAACGCACTCAGAGTTTGCATAGCTGCCCGTCCCAAGTGACTCGTCTCCTGCTGATAACAGACAGCGGTGGTGGCGACAGGTTTTACTCCCCCATCAACAACTTCTTCTTCTTCCTCCTCCTGCATGTCTCCCCCTCCTTCTCTCCTCCCATCCTCCATAAAGGGGAAGCAGTGCCATGGCATCCCACTCCAGAGCCGAGGAGGCGGGGACAAAAGACAGCCTGTTTTCAGAAGGCCATTACTCAGTCTGCAGAGGATGTGGAAACAATGGCCTGGATGAGATCTACACCCAGAACCCACATTCAGCCAAAAGCTCGCAGGAAACATAAGCCCTGTGCACCCACAGCAGTCTTTCACAGGTTTTGTTCAATTGACTCTACTTGTCGATTAAACCAAGAAAATTGGCCTTTCTCCTTCTGCAGCTTCAGCATGTGGAAACGTTTCTGACAGATGAACATCTTTGGAAAAAAAAAAAAGGTTCAGGTCACTGAATGTACTGTATTTTCCTGTGTATAATTAGCAGATTTTTTTGCATAAATTTGTCAGTCCTGCAACTTACACGCCAAAGCGACTTGTATACGGGTTTTTCCATATTCATAACTAGGGATGGTGCCATTCTGGTAGTCCTCGACTTAAGATGGAGATCCGTTCCTACGCGGCGTCGTAAACCGAATTTCGACGTAAGTCGGAACATACATACATACAGGTAGTCCCCGACTTACGAGCGCTCTTACATACGAGGTCCCGGACTTACGAGCTGGCGAAAGAGAAGTAAATTTGTAAAAAATACAGCACTTTTTTGTGTTTTTAGATGAAAGTGTGTTAGCTAACCGTTTGGAAACACGTTTCCGACCATGTTTATGAACTAATATGAACGTTTTTGATGAAAAACGAGTGTTCGTAGTAGCGCTAGCATAAATGTTCCAACTTACGAGCGAAAATCCGGACTTACGAGAACACGTGCTTCTAGGGCTGTGCGATATGACAATATATATCGTGGGGACGATAGAAACGTGTCTATCGTGCTACTTTCCTTCTATCGTCTCTATCGTGATAAATAAGAATAAAAAAATAACTGTCGCAAATAAGCTTCATATTGTGGTTTTGCGAGATGACGGCGCGGCTTTATGTTTGACGCACGCGCGGGTTTGCGACACATGCTTTACGTGGTTAAACTCGAGAGCAACAGAGACGCAGGCGCATGAAGCCGGTGTCTCAACCATAGATCTCAACAAGGAGAAAACAGCTGCACAGGCAGCCCAAGAAGAATAACTTTTACCAAAAAGAGGGGGAAGCTCACCTTGTTAGCTTCCATTATTTCGCTCCGCTGAAACTCGGAGACAAAATGGGTCCAGAGGACACGAACCCAGAGTCCAACCGAGTCCGAACTCGGGTCCAGTTAACCAATACAAAACAGACCAGAGACACAACAGAACCGCAATCAAACGCAACGTTTTCTCTTTTCTGTTTCTTGCTTTGTTTACTCAAACTTCAGAGCGGATTTCTTCTTCGTGAGTTTCATTAGCAGCTGTTGTTTTACCGCCACCTGCAGGAAAAATTTGGACCAAAGTAGAAAAGGAGTTGTTTGTTTGTTTGTTTGTTTATTCATTTTATAACAATTAACGTATTCATAATAGAAAAAAATTAATAAAATGAAAGGTAGCAGATGAAGAATAAATCTTATTAAATCTGCTCCTTATTCATCTAATAACAGTTCAAACAATATTTTCTATAATAACAAAATAAGTAAATAACTCAGTCAATTTTCAATTCACATATATCACACATTAAATTAGATTCATTTATATTTTTTTAGCAATTCATTTTTTACCAGTTTCTTAAATACAAGGAATGATTTGGCTTCCTTAACATTTGTCATTTGGCATTAAGTCATTCCATAATCGTACTCCTTGAATTAAGGTAGATCTAGTTTCTACTTTGGTCCAAATTTCCTTGTTCTTTTTGTTCACATTCTTATAAATGTAACTATCTGTAGTAAAATAATAAAATAAAAAAACTTTGGTCCAAATTTTTGCTGTACAACACACACACACACACACACACACACACACACACACACACACACACACACATCGTGTTGTATATATCGTGATATATATCGTTATCGTGATATAAAAAAGTCCATATCGTGATATATGATTTTTTTCCATATCGCCCAGCCCTACGTGCTTCGTGTTCCAACTTACGAATTTTCGTGTTACGAGCAACTCGCAGGAACGGAACTCGCTCGTAAGTCGGGGACTACCTGTATTCAGAACAAGCGTTCAATACAAAGACAACTGGACTTTATTTGTTACAGAAAACGTTTCACCCTCTATCCAAAGGGCTTTCTCAATTTTCTCAATCATACTGCACCATATATGTACAGTACTGTATTTTACCAAGCACTTAGCCTATCCTAACACAGTACCCTACATAATTATCAAAAAACACATACATTTGGAAGCCATAATGAAGGGAAAAAGAGTTAATTTCCTACTGGGATGCTGCGGTGAAGCCCCTCCATCCCTCCTCCGTATTCTTTATTGCGTTTACGACGTAAAACCGCCGTCCAGCTCGGTCCATCTGCCATATTCCGTTCCATTTACGACGTAAAACAGGGTTCACAGTACAGTTTTTTGTTTTTTGAATGTCCAGAGGACCAGACTTAGCTTTTTTAGAGAGTACAGGGCAGAATTCCTCTGCAGCTACATTTAATACGTAAAACCAGAAACTGCGTAACTCGGCTTTTAAATGTTTTTTTTTTTTCAAAACATATGTTTGTTTGTTTTTTTAAATGGGAGATACAATGTTTTGCGGTTACGACGCAACTCGAGACCGTCGTAAGTCGAGGACTACCTGTATCTGTATCAGTCTCCGATACCAGCATAATTTACGTATCGGATTGTTCCGATCCAACCTGCAGAGATTTCCGATCCATGATGCATGTCTGTGTCTGTTGAAACGCCTCCTCATGTGATTCCTTGCCAGCTTCTCTGCAAGTTGGCTTCAAACTATAGAATGGGTTTTATGAACGGAGGTGTGTCTCATGAAGCTCAGAGTAATAAGACCCGCCTCGCTTTCAGGAAATCCATTTCATAGTTTGCAGCCAGCTACAGCGTGAGTAAATATGTGTGGACTGAGAGCAGCACTGCTGCTAACAGCTAACCAACTTTTCATCGTAACATTGTCCGCTGTGTGGATGGAGCCAAGATGGTGTAGTGGCAGGGCTTTTGACTTGGGACCCGAAGGACGCGGGTTCGCGCCCCGGCCACTACACACCTTGGGGTGTCTATGAGTGCACATCTAATTCTCCAGCTCCCCGAGCGCGACTACGCTGCTCGCTGCACCACCTGGTGGTGGTTGGGTTAAAGGCAGAAGACCAATTTCGTCTGTCAAGTATGGGAAACATACACAGATGACAAATGTGACAAATTATTATTATTATTATTATTTTACGCTAAACACTGCAAGACGGCAACGTGCAATGTCTGCAGAGCCGCTGTACCGAGAGGAGGAAGCGCGGTCGCGACCTATACATCAATCTTAATAAACATTTGAAAAAGCACCACATTAAAGCGTACAAGGATTGTTTAGCCAGGCACCACGGTAAAGTAAATTTTACGTTGGACGTTGAGCTCCATGGCTTTAGCGGTGTGCTCCTCTTGTTCAGTCCGAAGCAGGCAGTCTGATTTCAGTCAGCCGCGCTCAGTCTGCTCCTCCTCCGAGATAGGCAGACTTACCCCAAAATTACACTACATACGGTCCGCTCCGCAGGTCGCAGCTGAGTGTCTCAAACTCCAGTTTCCACTTCCTCCACTCAGCTCAGGTCTGCCTGCATGCGCCGCTCCTAGACGCATGCATGGGATTTGCGGGATCGCGCGATAAATCAAGTGATAAGTAAGTCAGAACAAAACAATTCATTCGGTGGAAGAAGGAGAACAACAGTAGAGACTGCTGCCTTGATCTTCTCTCGTAAATCCTGTGTCCTGTGCTCCAGCATCAACGTGTGGCATGGAGGCTGCACAGTTGCAGAGAGAAAAGCTCTGCAGAGAGTGGTGAAGGCTGCACAGAAGTCTGTGGGAGTCAGTCTCCCCACCATCACAGACATTTACACCTCCAGATGCAGAAAAAGAGCCACCTGCATCATGAAAGACCTCACTCACCCAGCACACTCACTCTTTGCACCACTCCCCTCGGGACGGAGGTTGAGGAGCATCAAATGTAGAACCACTAGACTGAGGAACAGCTTCTACCCTGAGGCTGTCAGACTCATGAATAAATAAATAATAAGAATAAACACTGCAAAATGTCACATCATGTTGATACTGATCTGTTTCTTGTTGCTGCGTTCATCTGTGACCATCTGCTCATGTTCGTGCTGCTGTTTATAATGATGTTTTTCTACTACATTAGGGCTTAGTGTATTACTAGCTGATGTCTCTCTTAGTTAATCCTAGATGTTATTATTGTTTTTCTCTTGCATTTGTTGTTGGATGTAACTGGGACCCTGTGTACATAATCTCGTTTTCAACACATGTACTACATGCGGTGCAAATGACAATAAATTCTCTCTGACTCTGACTCTGACTAAATGAGCGACAGGACATGGTTTGAGCAACAGGAAGTGATGTATTACATTTCAGAATAAAATACTTTATTTATTTATTTATTTCTTGTATTGCGTTTGTAGGCGTAGTCATAAATGATAGTTTGAAAGCATTTTTGTACAAATAAATCCGTATAGAGCTAGGATTAAGTCCGCCCGTGGTGATTTTATTTTGTAAATACGGAAGTTGTGCTCGTTCCTTTTCCTGTTGGTGCGACGTAATCTTCAAAAGTTGACTCCGGCACAGCTCCGGCGTCCGGCAGAAATAGAAAAATTTCTAATTTTGACGGACTGCCGTCCGCTCTCCGCAGCTCGCCGCCGCCGTGCGGAGCCAGTGTAAATTCTGTCATTGATTATAATGGGTGCGTATTTGCTGCGGAGGTCGGACCGGAGCGGGGCGGAGCCGTAACGCGTGTGGTGTAATTTTGGCGTTCGCGCGGCTGACTGAAATCAGACTTCCTGCTTCACAGCTTGAGCAAATATTTGCAGCCAAGATATAGTTTACCCCTCCAGGAGATATTCATCTGTACAACAGTAGACAATCATAAAAAAAATATATGAATTGAAAAATAAAATAAAATAATATACTGTATACAGTATGTAAAAAAGAAACAAAAACAGCTACATTAAAGCGACGTGAAATACTAAAAACAGAAACAGGTCTTTGTTGGTTTTTGTCACGAACTTAGCAGATGTTTGAAGCCATTTAATCACTTTAATATTCATTTTAATGTCCATTTCGGCATATTGTTTTTATGCTTAGTGTATATTCGGTTGATGTTTTTCTTAGTTCATATCTTAGATTGTATTGCTGTTTTTATTTTACATTTTATTGTGAGATGTAACTTTTTTTTTTTAAGTCAAAGTCACCTTTATTGTCAAAACTGCAATATGTACAGGACATACACAGGATTGAAATTGCATTTTTCTCTGTCCCTCGGTGCAACAGTAAACATTTAAACACTAAAACACTAAAACATTTAATACTGGGACCCTGTGTACATAATCTTGTTCCACCACATGCATGACACGTGGTATGTATGACAATAAAACTCAGACTGACTCTGACTTTAAAGCTAGGAATAAAAAAAACTTTTGTGTTAGCAGGATTTAATTCTAACTTTGAAACTTAGCCAACAGGAAGAAAACTTACCGTGTTTTCCGGAATATAGGTTGCGGCTTTTTATCATTTTTGCATGCCCTGCGACCTATATTCAGGTGCGACCTATTTATGGCTTTTTATAAAATAAGCTGATTTGTAATCATTTATTAACAAAAATTAAACTGAGACACACTCTTACAATAATGTCAGCTAACAAATATATATTTTTAGGTGTTTATCCTGCTAAAATTATTCATTTATTAAAGAAAAGTTCAGCTCAGACACATATTTGCTATAATTTTTATCAAACAAATAATTGTTTTTAAGTGTTAATCTTCTTAAAAGCCTTGCTGTGCGCTCCTGTGGCAGACATTTGCAGCAGAGCTAAACACGGTCCACATTTTGACGTAGGTGCGACCTATATATGGATTTTTCCAATTCTTTGGCAATAATTGGACAATGCGACCTATATTCAGGTGCGACCTATATTCCGGAAAATACGGTACCCCAAGTTGCCTTTTTGGGCATGCATGCATATATTTGTACAAATTGTACTTGCCTGTGGAGAGGAGATTATCACAGCCTCATATAAAATCAATAATGATGATGATATTGTAACAGTATCTGTATCGGCCATTATCCAGTTTTAGGTATCTGGATCGGATCGGAAGTAAAAAAAAAAAGAAAAAAAAATTGGATCGGTGCATCCCTATTCATAACGCAATTATTGACTGACGCTTTAAATTTCGAAAAACTGCAACAGCGAGTCCTCCCGTGCGTGTGCGCTTCACTCAGCTGGTGTAGGCGGAAAAACGCTGGAGAGCTAGCATCTTTGGCTGCGATGGATGAATGGTGCCGCGCTGCCCAGGCGAAATGAAGCAGTTTTGACCATTAAATAAACGCATAATAAATGTGACTTATACACCGAAGTTACTTGTATGTTTTTTTTTTCCTCTTCATGATGCTTTTTTTGGACTGATGTGACTCATACTCTAGACCAACTTATACGTCGGAAAATACGGAACTTCATTTATGTAAACGTTGGCAGACAAACACTGAGGCGCTGCTCAGCTGAACACTGACTGTCACGTAAACTACAGGTTTATTTCAACAAAGAAGAATCTGTCCATTGGACCTGACTTAACCTTGTTAGATTTATCTACTTGGATTATTGTGCATGCATCAGGATACAGGTTTATTTGCATATATGTCTGCTAATTGGGATCTAATCCTGAACAGTTTCTCAGGATGTACAGCATGTTGGTGATTGCTTTAATTGGATATCTGAACAGCTGCACTTCAGCTGATTCTTACAAATGAATCCCACAGGATACCTGTTGGCACCTTGTCTGAGCTGCCTCTCAGTAATATGTGCAGAATATGACAGCTATAGACAGTACAGTATAGGCATGAATATGCTGGTGAAGATTCTCAGTCATCCAGGTCATTGTCAGTCAAAAAAAAAAAGTTACAAAAACAAAACAACTGAACATCTATTCTGAAGCTGAAGATAATCATCTGACCTCCCATCACAATTTCTTGTTGACTCTGTTCCTGTGTCAAATAAGCACGAGATCCTGAACTGTTTCAATAAACATTTTGTTGCTTCTAGTTCTTTATTTGATACAGTTACAAACGGAAAATCGGCCACTTTATCTAATAATCAAACTTCAACAAATCAAATCCCTCCTACAAGCCAACCATCTGTTAATCACACCTTCTCTTTTTCTCCATTCTCAGTCAGTGAGGTAAATAAACTGTTAAATGATCTTGATCCTAAAAAATCTGCAGGTCCAGATGAACTTCCACCTTATTTCTTAAGGCTGGCTGCTCATATCATCACAGTCCCTGTGACCCACATCTTTAATCTGTCCATAAGCCAAAACACCATTCCGGATGCTTGGAAAACAGCCTTTGTTCTTCCTTTGCTGAAGGGAGGTGACCCCACCTCACTGAACAATTATCGACCGATCTCTAAACTCTGCATCTTAGCCAAGGTTCAAGAAAAACTGATAAACTCTCAGATCAAAAATTATCTGGACTCATTTAACATCTTACCTCTCCATCAATCTGGTTTCAGGAAAAAACACAGCACAACAACTGCTTCTCTGAAGGTTCTGAATGATGTTGTTGAAGCATTGGATGCTAAGGACTATTGTGCTGCACTTTTCTTAGACCTGTCTAAAGCTTTTGACACTGTGGATCATAACATCCTGTGTCATAAGCTCTCAGAAATCGGTTTCTCTGATCACACCATCGGTTGGTTTTCTAACTATCTTTCCAATCGGAGGCAATGTGTTCAACATAACGGTACTTCTTCCAGCTATTTAACAGTTAAAAATGGTGTACCACAAGGCTCAGTTTTAGGACCAACTCTCTTTACAATCTACATAGCTAATGTAGGTCACTGCATCCCTGATGCATCCTTACATTTCTATGCTGATGATACAGTTGTTTATTGCCGAGCTAAAACAGTAGCTAAGGCTTTCCAGTTACTACAATCCGCTTTTGACATCATCCAGTCAGATTTGTTCCGTCTCAAACTTGTCCTAAATGCTGATAAAACAAAAGGGATGTTTTTTTCAAATAGGAAGGCGGTTCCAGCAGATCCTCCTCTGATTTTATCTTCAAATGGTGTCCCTATTGAGTTTGTTGATTCCTATAAATATCTGGGTATCCTGATCGATTCACATCTCTCTTTTAAACTCCACGTGGAAAACCTAGTGAAGAAATTGAAAGTTAAACTGGGTTTCTTTTTCAGAAACAGATCATGTCTAACACTGAATGTTAGGAAACGCCTTGTATCTGTGACTTTCCTTCCCTCCATTGATTACGGTGACATTCTCTACATGAATGCTCCTACAAGCACCCTGCGGATGTTGGATGTGGTCTATCATGGTGCACTAAGATTCATAACTGGTTGTGATTATCGTACCCACCACTGCACCCTGTATTCACTGGTTAATTGGACATCATTAACCTCACGCAGACTCTTCCACTGGTACATTTTCATCTTTAAATCACTTCTTGGTCTGCTGCCCTCATACATCTCCTCCTACATGTCTTTGCGTGAGTGCAGCTACAGTGTGCGCTCTCAGGACATGATTACCTGCAGTGTTCCGTCAGTGAGGACTGAACTTGGAAAAAGGGCCTTCTCCTACTCTGCTCCTGCTTCATGGAATATCTTACAAAAAGATCTGAAGCTCTCGACCTTGACTTCTCTAAATGGTTTTCAGAATCTGTTGGAATCCTGGCAAAAACCAATGCAGATTTGTTCCTGTCTTTGATTTTATACGTCTACCTTATAATGTTTTGCTAGTTTTTTGATACTTTGTTAAAAAAAAAAAAAAAAAAATAATCTTTTGTTTTTTTCTCTCTTTTTGTTTTCTATTGTTTATTGTTTGTTTGTTTATTGTTTAATGAAATTCTATCACTGCTGTTCATTGTTCTTTAGTTTTAGCAGGTCGCTTTCGTAAATGAGCCCATGAGGTTCAAAAGATTTACCTGACTAAATAAAGGTTGAATGAATTTTATGTAAGTTTTTCTAGATTATAACCATAAATAGATTTTTTTTTTTTTTTTTTACTGCTTTAGTGTTGACATTTCTCATGTGTGGGATAATTGCCAAATGTATAAAAGTTTGGATATTTTCTTTTTTTGTTGTTGTCAAAAGTTGATGAACCTTAAAGATATCTCACTGGGCATCAACCTTTAGACCATTTGGCTACTCAGATCTCACTGAGTTCTGACACTAAGCTGGTAAAACTCTGCCAAAAGCCCGACGAAGCCTGACGGCAGCACAACAGAAGTGATCATGTGATTTAAAAATTCAAGTTTGAAAAGTTTGTGGCTTATGATAAGTAAACACTTAGCTCAAAAATATGACTGTTCATGAAGCCAGCACGATGTTGTTGTTTTTTCCTTTCCTTTTTGATGAATACCGGTTAGCATGCCATCCACACACATCCTGTCAGTAGAACAGACCCATTAAACCTATTCAGGAACTTTGGGTTGATCTCTCTTACCTGTACCGAATAATGGCACGGTGTTTCTAGAATGCCTTTCTCTTAATTGTGTGAATGTTTATGAAGCATTCACACTGTTGTGATCCATTTTGCTTCCGTACATTTTTCGGTGCAATTCTCATCCCGCAGTTTTTATTCTATTTCACCAAGTCGTATATCAAAATGTTCATCTCTTTCAGAACAATCCTGCAATGACTTTTGGCATTGGTGCAACAGATCTCACTTGTAAATGAGCTACCGTGGCTCATTGTGATCAATCTATATAAATAAAGGTTGAATGAATGAATGGTGCAACTTTAGCTTTTTGAAATACAGTATTTAGCCTTTTCTGCCATTTTATTTTTCATAGAAAATGAATTGAGCTCATTTTACATCCTTCAGATCTTTAGATCTGTTTACAACCTTTTACAGTACTGCTCTTTTCACATTTTGTTCGGTTCAGCTTCTTTCAGCTTCTTTGTGCAAATTTAAACTTTTTTCCAGCTACTTTCAGCTGTTGTGTGATCCTTTTGGATTCTTTCTGCAAACTCCAACATTTTTGTGCTTCTAACTTATTTCTGCTCATTTCAACTTGTTATGCTCCTTTCAGTTTATTATACTAGTTTCAGCTTTTTCTACCATTTCAGCTACTATTTAGCTGTTTTATGCTAATTTGATCTTTTCGGCTAATTCCACATTTTCTGCACTCGTTTCAATTTTTTTTTTTGCCAAATTCAGCATAAATGTGCTCTCTCCATTTCCTTCTGGTAATTTAAGCTTCTTTCTGCTTTTTAGCTCCTTTTCTGCGTTTTTTTTGTTTTGTTTGTTTATTTCATTTTTTTTTTGCTTATTTCAGTTATTTTCATATATTTACCACTTTTTTGCGCTCATTTCTGCTTCTTTCATCCTAATAGACCTTTTACCAGTTGACGTCATCACGCAAAGCTCGCCTGAAACGAGCGTTCTGATTGGACGGCAAAAAGCCGAAACCGGATGCAGGGGGGTAGGAAGGAGCCGAGCAGCTTCGTAATGATAGAGAGTTGTAATTTAGAAGCTTGGTTTCTTAAAATAGTGGACAACAACTGGTCAAAATGCCTGAACATTGTGCCGCGGATACGAGAGGAGGTGATTGTGTGCGCTGATGGAAAATGGGGACAACTTTTTTTTTTCCCAGCAAATGCTCCCAGCAAAACTGTGCGAATAACTTACAGAAACAGAGAAATGGCTGAAATGTTTTTAAAGTCAGACCTCAAATAATGTTAATAAAACATGTTTGTCTTGTGGAAACTACTACTGTATATTTTTTCAACGCAGAAAGAGTTCAAATGATAACAGCTAACAGTGCAGTGGTCTGTTCATTTTTATACAGCTGCACAGTGTTTGATGCTATTTTACTCACCTGTTATTTCTTCAGGGGGGTTGAAGGAAGAATCTCTTTGCATGTCGCAGGTTGAAACAGGTTGAAACTTCAACACAGGCAGTGGACTGAGGAACAGCGAGGTCTCGTAGAACTAGCTAGCTGCTAACCTAGCAACTGTCCAGTAGCCTTCTGCTGCGGGAGGTTGTTCTCTGTTTTGTCTGTTTCCCATATCCAAGATGTAATGTTGGAACGTAATCCACGGAGCTTGGATCATTAATGTCCATGCCAGATAAAAAATGCTGATTACACACGTTGGTGCTTTGTGTCGGGGTGAAGTCCTGCCGGCGAAGCGCTTGAAGCCACATCTTCCTTCTTTTAGAGGCTAGCCTGTATAAATAAAGGTTGAATGAATGAACTATACTCGACTTTCCTAGAGGGACGTTGTAAAACGAACAAGTCTCACCTTTTTCTTTTACTCGTTTACGTTGCCTGGAACAATTATAAACACAATAAAAGTCAGATTTCCCCACCGCGACCGTTGGCAGTAATGAATACACTAGAGTAGAATTGACGCGCTCCCCCAGCTTCCGGAAAATTCTGGAAAAATGCGAGTGCGCATGCGCGATGACGTCAACTGGTAAAAGGTCTATCGGTCTTTTGCACGTGACGTCACGGCTCGTGTCTTTTTGCACTTCCGGTCGTCATGTTGGGTGTATACCGGTTCATTTAAACAGAGGAAGTCCATGTTAAACACAGTGCGATACAGAACAATAACATCAGCAAAATGCAAACTAAATATAAAAATGAGCAGAAGCCTTATAGAGAGAAACTCAACCTTGAAGCCAGAGAACGTTACATGGTGAAGTTAGCTTCAATTAACAACATTGATCCTTACGAGGTAGCAGCTAAGGCATGGACTTCCTCTGTTTAAATGAACCGGTCTCCACCCAATATGGCGACCGGGAGTGCAAAATGTCACGTGTCTGCAAAAAACCGATTGGACAAACATGTTCTTTCTGCTTTCTTCTGCCTTTTTTTCCCCCATTTACCGGTACCCTTTATTTGAGTCACAAGAACTCATTTTCAAGAGAGACCTGTTTTTGGAAGCAGATGGTGGGGGTAAAGGACTCACCCCAAAAATACACTACACGCGGTCCGTGTCCGCTCCGCTCCGCAGGTCGCAGCTGAGCGAGTCCAAAGTCCACTGCCTCCGCTCAGCTCAGGTCCGCATGGATGCGCCGCTCCAAGACGCATGCGCGGGAATTGCGAGATTGCGCGATAAATCAAGTGATAAATAATGAAGTCAGAACAAAACAATTCATTCGGTGGAAGAAGGAGAACAACAGTAAAGGCTGCCTTGATCTTCTCTCGTAAATAAGCGACAGGACATGGTTTGAGCAACAGGAAGTGATGTTTACATTTCAGAATAAAATACTTTTTTATTTATTTATTTCTTGTATTGCGTTATTAGGTGTAGTCATAGTCATAAATATAATAGTTTAGTCATAGAATAGTCATAAATGATAGTTTGACAGCATTTTTGTACAAATAAATCCGTATAGAGCTAGGATTAGTCCGCCCGTGGTGATTTTATTTTGTAAATACGGAAGTTGTGCTCGTTCCTTTTCCTGTTGGTGCGACGTAATCTTCAAAAGTTGACTCCGGCACAGCTCCGTCATCCGGCAGAAATAGAAAAATTTCTAATTTTGACGGACTGCCGTCCGCTCGCCACAGCTCACCGCCTCCATGCGGAGCCAGTGTACTTTATCTCATTGATTATAATGGGTGCGTATTTGCTGCGGAGGTCGGACCGGAGCGGGGCGGAGCCGGAACGAGTGTAGTGTATTTTTGGCGTCAGAGTGGGGCAAATGAGGGTGGAGGCAGGTCTGGGTGTTTCACATATTCTACAAAGTTTGATCATGTTGATGGTACTGGGAGTTGATCGTGCAACTTTCTGATCACAGGCCCATCTTCTCTAGCCTCTGCGCCACCACTCCCCCAAACTTATTTTAAGCTCGTTTACCTTTTTAGCTATATTTTTAGTATTTCTTTAGCTAATTTTAGCTGTTTTCAAGTAAATTCAAGTTTTTTGTGGTAATTTCTTCTACGTTCAGCCTAATTAACTTCTTTCTAATTTAAGCTTTTTTCTGCTAGTTTCAGTTATTTCAGCTGCTATTTAGCTGTTTTAGGCTAATTTTAGCTTTTTCAGCTAATTCCACATTTTTTAGCTAATTTCAGATATTTCCACTTCCTTTTCGTAGTTTAAGCTTCTTTCTGACTTCAGCTACGTATTTTCAGCCTTTTTTTAAGCTAATTTCAGCTTTCTTTAACTAAATTCCTATTTTTTTGGTGCTCATTTTGCTTATTTAAACCTAATTCAGCAAATGTGTTTCTGCTTTCTTCTAATAATTTAGGCTTGGTCTTCCATTTCAGCTACATTTCAGCATTTTTTTTAAATCTCATTTCAGCAGTTTTTCAGCAAGTTCTGCAATAAGCATTCACACAGCATTTTTGCAGGAAATTTAATTTCTCTAGTTGCATTTGTGTTGCTTATGCCATTTGATAATTTAGACACCTCTGCAAGCTTACTGGTACTGTATATTTAAAAACTCAAAGGTGTTGAGAGAGATTGAGAAGACTATGAACAAAAAAAAAAGAGCTCAACAGATGGAGAGATAGGCTTGTGTCATCAATAATGCTTTAGAGAAAGATTGATGAGAGCAAACACAGTAACAGAGAGAGAGACAGACAGTCTAAGAGATGGACACAGCTCTGCAGGCAAGAACTGAAGGAATTTTAATGTTTAACAAAAAGGGAATAAGTGAAGACGTGGAGCAACCAGAAAAAGAAGCTCCATTCGCCTGGTTTACACGTTAAAATGTAGAAACGCTCCTTAAATGTTTGCTTTTTGGCTCTCGGGCATAAGAAACCCTTTATAAAACCACAAAAAGAAACAACAAAAACATAATCGTTCTCTTCAAATAAACCTTTCACCGCTTGTTTTTACCGTCCTAACTATTCACTTTGCTTCACTGAAGATCACAAAGATTAGAATTAACCCACATATTGGCAGAATATTTTAACTTGAAAGAAATTCCTTAAATGTTTCTTTATTCACGGTTAGTTAAATGCTTTAAAGTGTCAGAGCTCCCCTCTGACTTGAAGCTGCACTGTGCGCCTCTCGAGGGGGAGCTCAGTAGGCTTTGGTGTGGGCCTTGGCGGCTGGGAACGAGCGTGCTTCTTGTAGTTTCCACAGCAGGGAGGCCAGAAATGTGCCAGTGGAGGTTGTATGAGCGGCCGTCAAAAGATAAATGCCAGCGAGTGCTGCTTTGTTGGCTGCATGGCGGGACATCTGTCGCAGCAGGAATCCTGCTTCACAACACAGTGAGCTCAGAAGATGAATTGTTAAATGTTGCTGCTGTTGGGGGGACACAAGGAACTGGCTCATTAACAAAGTGGCAGGTTTGTGGTGGATTTTACTTTGGGTTCACCACATCTGTGGAGCTCGGTATGTGCCAGGTGTTGGTATTAAAGAGAAATATGTTTAGGAGACCATAGATTTGCAGTAACACTGGTGTGTGTGCAGCAGGTGTTGTGCTGAGCTGTTTCCAAAACAGAGCTGAGGGGGTAGACCCCAGGTTTAGAGCCTTTCTACAAATTGCAACATCTGCCTGTAATCTTTAATAACATCAGTGTCATTGTTTGTTGTTCTGCTAAACCAGTAGGATTCCTCAGCACTTGTGCAGCCTGACGTATGACTGGTTTTGGTTCATATAAGACTAGCGTATGATTTGGTTGACGTCTGTGGTTTTGTTTACAACAGTTTAGAAGATACTGATACGGAGATGGAAATTTTGTCCAAAGTTGTATAGACCAAGTAACGATCAGTTTCTTTATTATAATTTTTTTGAACAGGATATTTGTTGGCAAAGCTGTGTGCAGTTTATAGAATAGAGGGATGGGATAAGTCTTTACAAACTTCTGTTTTTAATATTTAATAGCTTTTCGAGTAGCAACGCTTAAATACGCCCTTCAAAAGCATAGTCTCTGTCCATAAACCTTCTTTTGTCTCTCCCATAACTTCTGATCCACTCTTTACCAAAACTTCATTCTCAGGATGTTTCTGTGAGTAGCAAGTTGGTCATCTGGCCTAAAACTTTTGATTGTTGTACAGGTAACCCTCGAGGTACGACACCTGCGACCTACGGCAACTCAGACTTACGATTTTATCATATTTAATAAAAATATGATAAAAAAAATATATATATATATATATTTTTTTTTTGTGTTTAAAAGTTATTAATTTCATGTGTATAGCACTTTGTTGCAGCTGTGGTTGTTTTAAATGGCTTTATAAATAAAGTATAAATATTAATTTTACGTTTTGATTAGAAATTTATCGTATTACGCAACTTCCGGTTTCCGCTCGCCACTTCCGGTCGCCATTTTACAACTGTACTGCGGTCAATGGAGCTCCAGAGGCTACTGTCAGCTGGCTCCGTGTGCCCGATCAGGGTTGCCTCATACGGATAAATTAGCTGGAAACACTCGGTCAACTCTGTGGACGTCTCAGGTCCGGAGGAGCAGCCGCGGATCGCCCCGCGATCGGCGGCCACAACGCCGCCCGACATGCTAACGACAGCAGCTAACAAAGCAGCTAACACAGGCGAAGACACCGAGCCGACATGCCGCGGAGGATCCATCTGCGGCCGGGAGCTCGCCGCAAATGTCCGCCTGGCAGTCGGGGCCACCGGCTCAAAGTAAGACATTATATTTTTNGTACAGGTAACCCTCGAGGTACGACACCTGCGACCTACGGCAACTCAGACTTACGATTTTATCATATTTAATAAAAATATGATTAAAAAAAATATATATATATATATTTTTTTTTTGTGTTTAAAAGTTATTAATTTCATGTGTATAGCACTTTGTTGCAGCTGTGGTTGTTTTAAATGGCTTTATAAATAAAGTATAAATATTAATTTTACGTTTTGATTAGAAATTTATCGTATTATGCAACTTCCGGTTTCCGCTCGCCACTTCCGGTTGCCATTTTACAACTGTACTGCGGTCAATGGAGCTCCAGAGTCTACTGTCAGCTGGCTCCGTGTGCCCGATCAGGGTTGCCTCATACGGATAAATTAGCTGGAAACACTCGGTCAACTCTGTGGACGTCTCAGGTCCGGAGGAGCAGCCGCGGATCGCCCCGCGATCGGCGGCCACAACGCCGCCCGACATGCTAACGACAGCAGCTAACAAAGCAGCTAACACAGGCGAAGACACCGAGCCGACATGCCGCGGAGGATCCATCTGCGGCCGGGAGCTCGCCGCAAATGTCCGCCTGGCAGTCGGGGCCACCGGCTCAAAGTAAGACATTATATTTGGGGGCTGCCATTGCATGTAAATGCATGGAAGCCACCTATTGTTCTCCTGTCCGAACGTGTGTCTACATTGTCGTTCACCGTTAATGCGGCCCGAACCACAATGTCTACCCCCACAAAAGTTATATCAAAACGACCGGCTCGGCCCCCCGATGTGTGCTATTACTTTTATTGGCATTTCGACTTACCGTGGCAACGTAATTTGCGAACAAAGACGTAATGAATCTCCAAATCCAGGAACTAGTTGGTTACTGCCCACTTATTATTCTACACCAGAAAAAGTTATCTTTTTCAACTTTAATACGGCCCGAACCGTAACGTGCACCCCCACAAAAGTTATATCAAAACGACCGGCCCGACTCAGAGATGTGTGCTATTACTTTTCTAAGCAATCGGAGTTACCATGGCGAAATATTTTGCTAACAAAAATCGTAAATTTCCCATAGGAAATGAATGGGACCTTGAGTTTTCAGTGAAACTGAGTAACATAGGGCACCATTTTGGTTCAATATACAAGGCAATATACAAGGCAGGTTCAATACACAAGCTAGTTAGGTGAGGCGGCCATTTTGACTCAAACTAGCTAATTAGGTGAGCAAGGCAATATACAAGGCAGGTTCAATACACAAGCTAGTTAGGTGAGGCGGCCATTTTGACTCAAACTAGCTAATTAGGTGAGTCGGCCATTTTGAATCAAACATGCTAATTAGGTGAGTCGGCCATTTTGAATCAAACTAGCTAATTAGGTGAGTCGGCCATTTTGAATCAAACAAGATAATTAGGTGAGTCGGCCATTTTGAATCAAACCAGCTAATTAGGTGAGTCGGCCATTTTGAATCAAACTAGCTAATTAGGTGAGTCGGCCATTTTGAATCAAACCAGCTAATTAGGTGAGTCGGCCATTTTGAATCAAACCAGCTAATTAGGTGAGTCGGCCATTTTGAATCAAACCAGCTAATTAGGTGAGTCGGCCATTTTGAATCAAACCAGCTAATTAGGTGAGTCGGCCATTTTGAATCAAACCAGCTAATTAGGTGAGTCGGCCATTTTGAATCAAACTAGCTAATTAGGTGAGTCGGCCATTTTGAATCAAACTAGCTAATTAGGTGAGTCGGCCATTTTGAATCAAACTAGCTAATTAGGTGAGTCGGCCATTTTGAATCAAACTAGCTAATTAGGTGAGACGGCCATTTTGAATCAAACTAGCTAATTAGGTGAGTCGGCCATTTTGAATCAAACAACATAATTAAGTGAGTCGGCCATTTTGAATCAAACTAGCTACTTAGTTGAGTCGGCCAATATACAAGGTAGGTTCAATACACAAGCTAATTAGGTGAGTCGCCAATTTTGAATCAAACTAGCTAATTAGGTAAGGCGGCCATTTTGAATCCATCCATCCATCCATCCATTTTCTTCCGCTTATCCGGGGTCGGGTCGCGGGGGTAGCAGCCTTAGTAGGGAGGCCCAGACTTCCCTCTCCCCAGCCACTTGGAGCAGCTCCTCTGGGGGAATCCCAAGGCGTTCCCAGGCCAGCCGAGAAACATAGTCCCTCCAGCGTATCCTGGGTCTTCCTCTGGGTCTCCTCCCGCCATTTTGAATCAAACTAGCTAATTAGGTGAGTCGGCCATTTTGAATCGAACTAGCTAATTAGGTGAGTCGGCCATTTTGAATCAAACTAGCTAATTAGGTGAGTCGGCCATTTTGAATCAAACTAGCTAATTAGGTGAGTCGGCCATTTTGAATCAAACCAACTAATTAGGTGAGTCGGCCATTTTGAATCAAACTAGCTAATTAGGTGAGTCGGCCATTTTGAATCAAACCAGCTAATTAGGTGAGTCGGCCATTTTGAATCAAACCAGCTAATTAGGTGAGTCGGCCATTTTGAATCAAACCAGCTAATTAGGTGAGTCGGCCATTTTGAATCAAACCAACTAATTAGGTGAGTCGGCCATTTTGAATCAAACTAGTTAATTAGGTAAGTCGGCCATTTTGAATCAAACAATCTACTTAGGTGAGTCGGCCATTTTGAATCAAACCAGCTAATTAGGTGAGTCGGCCATTTTGAATCAAACCAACTAATTAGGTGAGTCGGCCATTTTGAATCAAACCAGCTAATTAGGTGAGTCGGCCATTTTGAATCAAACCAGGTAATTAGGTGAGTCGGCCATTTTGAATCAAACCAACTAATTAGGTGAGTCGGCCATTTTGAATCAAACTAGTTAATTAGGTGAGTCGGCCATTTTGAATCAAACCAGCTAATTAGGTGAGTCGGCCATTTTGAATCAAACCAGCTAATTAGGTGAGTCGGCCATTTTGAATCAAACCAGCTAATTAGGTGAGACGGCCATTTTGAATCAAACCAGCTAATTAGGTGAGTCGGCCATTTTGAATCAAACCAGCTAATTAGGTGAGTCGACCATTTTGAATCAAACCAGCTAATTAGGTGAGTCGGCCATTTTGAATTAAACAAGCAAATTAGGTGAAGCGGCCATTTGAACAAGCAAATTAGGTGAAGCGGCCATTTTGATGGAGATATGGAACTTATATTTGGCAAATGGGTAGCTGACAATGATCCCTAATAAATTTCAATTGAAAATCCAATTTCCAAGATGGCCGACAACGCAAAAAAGTCAAAATACTGTAAAATGGTCAATTTTAGTGATATTGAGCTGAAACTTGGTATGGTGATAGCTGACAATGTTTCCTATCATATTCCATATCAAAATCAAAAATCCAAGATGGCCGCCATAGCTACTTTCAAATGGCTATAACTCGGCCATCTTTATACATAGAAAGCTGAAATTTGGTGAGGTTGTAGCTAAAGACATTCTCTATCACGTACGGAAACCAAAAATGAAAATCCAAGATGGCCGCCATAGCTACATTCAAATGGCTTTAACTCAGCCATCTTTATACATAGAGAGCTGAAATTTGGTGAGGTTGTAGCTGAAGACATTCTGTATTACGTACCGAAACCAAAAATAAAAATCCAAGATGGCCGCCATAGCTAAAAGAGAAAAAATGCCATAACTCAGCCATCTTTATACATAGAGAGCTGAAATTTGGTGAGGTTGTAGCTGACGACATTCTCTATCACGTACAAAAAACGAAAATAAAAATCCAAGATGGCCGCCTTAGCTAAAAAGAAAAAACACCATAATTCAGCCATTTTTAATGCTATTTAGTTGAAATTTGGTGTAATCGTAGCTGAAAATGAACCCAAACACCTTTACTATCATTTCAAGAATTTTATTTGGCTCCGTGATATGTGCTTTTAACATTTAGAGCCATTTGTATTCAGGATGGCTGCTAACGGGCAGTAGCCTGGCAGCCCCCGTCGAAGTTTCTCCAGGAACTTTCTAGTTTTTATTTATTGTGCAGTTCTGTGCGTGTTTATGGCCTTAGTTTGTCTGCTTGTTCAGTCTCATGCCATTAAATATGTGTGCGGCGCTCCGTTAGCGGTATAACCGCGACCTATGTCAGAAACGCGGACCTACGACAGGCATGTGTTTTTGGTCCGCGAGGTACGACAACATCGACCTAAGTCACACACGTAGGTCCCTATCCCTGACGTAACTCGAGGGGTTGCTGTACATGATGGTAGACTAGTCCCTTTTTTACATGCGTTAAAGCCAGTTTCTGGGAACTTCATAGAGGGCTGGCTCAAAACGCATCAAGGAGGTGCTATTTACAAGACAGATCTTGGTGGCAGGCCTCAGACGGATGAAGTCTTTCAGATGAAAGATGAAACGTTTCTCCCAAAAAGAAACCATCCAGATGACATGATGTAACCCTCTTTTGTGATTTTTCTACCTGGACGATGGGCTTTCAAACTTTTTTCACATGCATGCATCATCACATAGTCACATACACATTTAATCGCCCCTGCTTCACGGTCAAGGTCACAAATCAAGGTCAAATATTAGACCAGGACTTGGATTGTCAGCTGCAGATTGCTGTATAATGGTTTGCCAATGGGTGTATAATGTGTCCTACAAACCGGATTCAAAAAAAGTTGGGACACTAAACAAATTGTGAATAAAAACTGAATGCAATGATGTGGAGATGGCAAATGTCAATATTTTATTCGTAATAGAACATAGATGACAGATCAAACGTTTAATCTGAGTAAATGCAACATTTTAAAGGAAAAATGTGTTTATTCAAAATTTCACAGTGTCAACAAATCCCAAAAAAGTTGGGACAAGTAGCAATAAGTGGCTGGAAAAAGGAAATTGAGCATATAACAAACATCTGGAAGACCAATTAACACTAATTAGGTCAATTGACAACATGATTGGGTATAAAAAGAGCTTCTCTGAGTGTCAATGTCTCTCAGAAGCCTAGATGGTAAGAGGATCACCAATTCCACCATTGTTGCGCAGAAAAACAGTGCAGCAATACCAGAATGGTGTTACCCAGCGTAAAATAGCAAAGACTTTTAAGTTATCATCATCATCCATGCATAACATCATCAAAAGATTCAGAGAATCTGGAACAATCGCTGTGCGTAAGGGTCAAGGCCGTAAAACTCTACTGGATGCTCGTAATCTCCGGGCCTTTAAACGTCACTGCACCTCAAACAGGAATGCCACTGTCAAGGAAACAAGTCCTTCTAAAAAAATTAGCATATTGTGATAAAGGTCATTATTTTCCATTATATAATGATAAAAATGAAACTTTCATATACAGTATTTTAGATTCATTGCACACCAACTGAAATATTTCAGGTCTTTTATTGTTTTAATAATGATGATTTTGGCATACAGCTCATGAAAACCCAAAATTCCTGTCTCAAAAAATTAGCATATCATGAAAAGGTTCTCCAAACGAGCTATTAACCTAATCATCTGAATCAACGAATTAACTCTAAACACCTACAAAAGATTCCTGACGCTTTTAAAAAACTCCCAGCCTGGTTCATTACTCAAAACTGCAATCATGGGTAAGACTGCCGACCTGACTGCTGTCCAGAAGGCTATCATTGACACCCTCAAGCAAGAGGGTAAGACACAAGCTATGTTTCCATCCAATTTAAATTCGATTTTTGAGCGAATTTTAGAAAATTTCGCTAAAATGTAAATTAAAATTATGAGGATCAGAAGTGTTTCCATTAACTGGCTTGAAGCGCATCTGCAATGCCACGCAAAGCGTCTCTACGTCAGACGTCAGCGTCATTACGTCACACGTCAGCGCCATACGTCAGACGTCAGCGTTACGCACTTCCACAGTAAACAGGAAGTAGCGTTTGAAAACAGACATCTCGGCAAAATGGAGAGAATATTTCAGGTATGTGTTGCTATCGGGCAAGTTGTATTTATTCTGTCATGCCAACTAGTTTTAGCGATGTTACATGTTGTCCGGAGCGGAAACAGCTGATCAGTCACGTGACGTGAATGTTCGCTGCGGCAGAACTGAGTCGGCTAATCTGTTTCCATCTGTCGTTTAGCCGACTCAGCTCTGAATCGACTCCCCAAAAACTACCTCAAGCGAGCGTATAAACTTTAGAGCGACTTAGAGGAAGTTAACTCGAATTATGCCGTTTCCATTTAGCTTTTCTGATGCGATGCTTCATAATGCGCACCTAGAAACCTTGATGGAAACACGCCTACTGAAAGACATTTCTGAACGAATAGGCTGTTCCCATGTGTAGTATCAAGGCACCTCAGTGGGAAGTCTGTGGGAAGGGAAAAGTGTGGCAGAAACGCTGCACAATGAGAAGTGGTGACCAGACCCTGAGGAAGATTGTGGAGAAGGGCCGATTCCAGAGCCACCATGCACAGGCGTGTGCAGGAAATTGGCTACAGGTGCCGCATTCCCCAGGTCAAGCCACTTTTGAACCAGAAACGGCGGCAGAAGCGCCTGACCTGGGCTACAGAGAAGCAGCACTGGACTGTTGCTCAGTGGTCCAAAGTACTTTTTTCGGATGAAAGCAAAGTTTGCATGTCATTCGGAAATCAAGGTGCCAGAGTCTGGAGGAAGACTGGGGAGAAGGAAATGCCAAAATGCCAGAAGTCCAGTGTCAAGTACCCACAGTCAGTGATGGTCTGGGGTGCCATGTCAGCTGCTGGTGTTGGTCCACTGTGTTTTATCAAGGGCAGGGTCAATGCAGCTAGCTATCAGGAGATTTTGGAGCACTTCATGCTTCCATCTGCTGAAAAGCTTTATGGAGATGAAGATTTCATTTTTCAGCACGACCTGGCACCTGCTCACAGTGCCAAAACCACTGGTAAATGGTTTACTGACCATGGTATTACTGTGCTCAATTGGCCTGCCAACTCTCCTGACCTGAACCCCATTGAGAATCTGTGGGATATTGTGAAGAGAAAGTTGAGAGACGCAAGACCCAGCACTCTGGATGAGCTTAAAGTGTAACTCACCTCACCGTCAGAAGATCGCTCCGCCCCAGCACAAGATTTGAAAAATGCAAAAAAATGGGAATGTCAACAGACACCGCCTAAAGGAGGAGGAAGCGGGTAGGGGGTGAGCGAGGAGGTGTGGCTAGGACGAGAGACCGTCATTGTTTTTGAATGTTAAAATTACATTAGTAATAAACAAAGGTGGGCGCCAGACCGCTAGGGAGTGCTAATGCGCTAATCCACTTATAGCGTACCTAAACAATTTATCAGGGTTACAGCGGTTTGACTAACTTTTATAATTCATAAGCGGATTTGCGCTATTTTTATTTAAAATGCAGTACCGTTAATAACTAATTATCTATCAGTAAAAACGAAAAAACTTATTTACAGGCCCGGACGACTGCTAACAGACCATATCCTGTCAGCGCCGGATGTGGTCCGTGACAAAAAAGCGTCCCCTCAGTCTCTTTGCTAGAGCGAGCGCTCTCAGTTAGCAGCCAGTGTGTTACTCTGCAGCCTTATTGCTTGTTTTCGAGTCGTCCGCAAACTTGATGAAGTGGTTGGAGCTGTACGATGGTGTGCAGTCGTGTGTTAGCAGGGTGAATAGAAGGGGGCTCAGCACACATCCTTGTGGGGCCCCTGTGTTCAATGTGATGGTGCTAGATGTGTTACTCCCGATCCGTACTGTCTGTGGTCTCCCGGTCAGGAAGTCTAGCAGCCAGTTACACATTGAGGTGTTCAGCCCCAGACTGTCCAGTTTATGGATGAGCTGTTGGGGGATGATGGTGTTGAATGCCGAGCTGAAGTCGATGAACAGCATTCTAACATAAGAGTCCTTCGTGTCCAGATGTGTGAGAGCTGTGTGGAGGGCAGAGGAGATGGCATCGTCGGTTGAGCGATTAGGTCGGTATGCAAATTGGAAGGGATCCAGGGAGGCAGGGAGGACAGATGTGATGCTTTTCATGACTAGCCGTTCAAAGCACTTCATCAGGATGGGGGTGAGTGCTACTGGGCGATAGTCATTGAGGCATGCGGGCGTTGCCTTCTTTGGGACAGGGATGATGGTGGTGGCTTTGAAACAGGTGGGGACGATGGCCTGGCTCAGTGAGATGTTAAAGATGTCCGTGAAGACCGCTGCGAGTTCCCCTGCACAGTCCTTCAGCACACGACCAGGTATTTAAAAGAACTTTGACCTACTTCAGCTGCTCGCCGCGTCGCAGCAACCAATCGGGAGAGCCTCTGCTATGTGATGACGCAACAACAACAGGACTTTTTTGGACTTTTCAAACTTACCCAATGAGCCTCCATGAAGAAACCAGCCTCCGGTAAGAAACTTGGCATTTTTACAGTTGCCGCTGTCCGCTCGAGCGTACGATCACCCCAAACATAAAAATAATAAAAAAACGTTTTAATCTCAACAAAGACTTTCGGAGCTGCAGTTCGGCTCGTAGAAAACCCACTCAAGTAGTAACGGGGCTCACGAACAGCTGATCTTATCTGCCCGGTGTACAAAAACACAAAACAAACCCCACCGGAAAGGAGCCAGACGCTGCTCCCACTGCGCGTCATTAGACGCGTTCGATGTGAACAGACATCTGTTGTTTTTTGAGCTCTACAGACTCTGTAAAATAGCAGTTGGGATCCCAGTGAGTACTACATCTTGTGAACTGAGTTTTTCTACCTTAAAGCTTGTAAAAACATACCTCAGATCCATAGGCGTAAATCCCGGGGGGGTCGGGGGGGTCTGGACCCCCCCCCCAATTTTGGGGAAGTGTAGATTTGTCCCCCGCAATATTTCAATAAAGGAAACTGTGTATTTACACAATATAAATATAAAAAGGCAAAAAAAGATAAAGAAATCCGCCATTAATCTAAGAAAAAAAAGGAATTTTTGCAAATCCATAAAATTACTATAAAATTATTATATTTTTAAAATAAAAAAATAAAATAAAAATGCCTTTACATCTTAATTTATCTTTTTGGATTCATAGCTGAACTGGCAACATTGGTAGTAACATGAGAAATATACAGTATACATACAGAAATATATACATGTATACTAAAATATATATCTAAAATTACAGTCTCCTCACCACAAAAACACTTTTTTAAGTGTATAGGTGCTGGTCATAATATCATGAAAAACTTGATTGTACCAGATTATCAGTGACACTGACCACAGCAATCTATGAATACAAGCCAACTCAA